>CAUYQG010146549.1:0-43714 GCA_963574415.1 Tarsius wallacei
AAAGTGGAGTGGTGCTGGCCGAGCGTGGTTGCTCACGCCTATAATCCCAGCACTTTGGGAGGCTGAGGTGAGAGGATTGCCTGAGCCCATGGGTTCAAGACCAGCTTGGGCAACTTGGCGAGACCTCATCTCTACAATAAAGAAAAAAATTAGCCAGGCATGGTGCTGCGGACCTGTAGTTCCAGCTACTTGGAAGGCTGAGGCGGAAGGATCGCCGGGGCCCAGCAGGTCGAGGCTGCGGTGGCCGGGAGCGGCCACTGCACTCCAGTCTGAGTGACAGAGTGAGATTCCAACTCAAAAAAAAAAAAGAAATTATATTAATGAAATAAACTAAAATATTTGAAAAATAGATAATTACAAAATAAAATCATGTTAATACTAAATTACCTTCCATAGTCTTTTATAGAAAAATATATATTTGTTTTGTCTCTAATTATGACATTGCAAAATTGCCACTAGAATAAAGAAGAAAGAGATATGTGACCATGACTCGATCTGTATTTTTTCATCATGTATTAAAATATATTGTAAACAGTCAGAATGTTCTATTTCTAAATCTTTTATGTCTTCCAATAATAAATGTAGGATAAAGATATGATTCAGTCACTTTAAACTAACAGAAAAGCTCATTCTAAAAAGTACAGAAGAAATTCACACATTTATAGTTAATCAAATAAATTATAACAACTTAGATAATAACATTAGAATAGTTCATTGAAATCACAATATTAAAAAATTGAATGAAATGTCAAGATCATATAGCTCATCTTTCATATTTTAAATTGAGACAATAATCTCTGAGAGCATGTAACTTAATGTCATGGAATAACTAAATGAAAAAATCAAATTTCTAGTTTTCCTTCAGCAGAAAACATAGACTTCTTTCCACAGTCCTTCAATAAATTGTACATTCTTGGTCCTATCATTGTACTCTTTATTTAAAATAACATAATAATTCATCTTGCATCCACTTGCAGAAAGGCTTGTATATATCATCATAAATTTAAGTATTAACAGTAATAACTTAACAGCAGCCAAAATTACAGCTATGTTTTCTGAAACAAACACGTTCAGAATACATAAAAATAAAATTTATAAAATCATTAACAAGATGGTAAATTCAGAAAATAAATACAGCATGCTCAAAATTATTGCATGAGAGAATATAATAAATTAATTTAATATTTGTTGATTTATTATATGTCTAGCATTGTGTATAAAACTTCACTTAAGCATTATAATCCAATTTTAGTTCCATTAAAAAAATCAAGCAATTAAGTATATATATATTATTTTACTTTTTCAAAGTCAAACATCTAGTAAATAATAGATAATTTAGACATAATTTGTTCTATAAGATAGTCTATTTTATATTGTTATAGATTTTAAAACTTGGACGTGTAGTAACTTGAACTAAGAACAAAAGCATATTTTTGTACATATATGGGTTTTTAACTGATAACAAATAAGAAATTATAAAGGATAAATCCTAATTATTTTCATGCTTGACCTATTTAAGACTTTTAGCTTGCTTGTGTGATTATTGTTTTTGTTGTGATTATTATTTTAAAACTAACATTATACTAGTCAAAATTACAGTCTAAAAAGGTATAACAAAAATTGAAAATAAAATCATTCATATTCTTCAATGAGCAATATGGTTGTTTTAGCCATTTACGATTCTTCTTGCTTTTATTCCTTTTCCCTTTTTCTCACATTTTTTATTACTAGAAGTTTTCACTTACCTTTATTAGAAAGTGTGGATTATTCTTCCAGAGAATGACTGCTTAGAATTGTGTTTTTAAAGATTATTTCTTCACCAGATAGATTCTCACTTTATTTCTCTCAATAGTCTTGATAACAATATTACCACTTGTTATAGAACCAATAGATTGAGATATCAGGATAGAAACATAAGAATATATAGAGGAGGTATAAATTTAGAATTTTAACAGTAAAACACTTTGCTTATTAAGATATACAGTACTGCTATAAGTATTAGTGGCCAATTTAAAACAGAGATGAGGATTATGATTGGTATAATAAGTTTGGTATAATAAGTTTCCATAGATATGAAAAGCAGCATCATCGAATGAGTAATTCATATAACTGATGAAATCACATAGGATTAAAGGCATAACAAGAGGTAGAGGGAAGGACCTATCCAGGTGCAAACGTTTCAAAGAATAGAAATGATTCAAGAGTCATCTCAATTAGATGAGTGATTGATAACAAAGTTTAGGAAAACATAGCAGCCTTTATTGAATGGCAACAACTTCAGCGGGATAGAGTTTTTATCTGAGGTTGAAAGATTAATATACTAAAGCAATAGAATGTAGAAAAAAACAACACTAGTCTCAGTCAGAAGTACAGGTGGAATCAATAATAAGTAGAAACTGTTTGAGATGATTTTAGAGAAATCAGAATACTGGAAAGGAAAATAATTTCTGGTTCAGGCAAGTGGAATAAAAATATTTAGTAAACTACCTGAGGGTACAAAAGACAAGTTAGTTATCTAACCTGTGTGACATGCTTTCTTACAAAATAAATTATTTAAAGTGTAAATAGTACTGTGAGTTATTGTTAGTGATAATTTTCACTTTCTTCTTATTATATTTTATTATTTTAATATACAATGAAATTGACAATTTTGGAGGACACATTCAAAAAGTTTGCGTAAAATTGATTTGGAGAAAGTTCAAAATCACAGAAGATATCCTACATAGATGAGAATGTAGAAAAAAATATATGGAAGACCACAGACATTTATTTATTTATTTATTTTTATTAATGTTTACTGTGGCTTAAAATGATAGTATTATGATATAAAGAATGGCTAAAAAATTCTACGAAGTCTCTTGATGTTGGTGAAGACTAGAATCTCTCTGGAAAAAGCAGCCGGAGTCTATATTGATTATGATTCTGAGGGATCCAGCCACCAACAGAAAGAGTGGTTTGCTGAATACTCACTATAAGTTAGCCACAGGTAGATGGTGTTATCCAGGGTTTTCTGGAAATGTCAGTCAAAATGTGCTTTGAATCTCCTCAATTCTTCTTTATTTTGATTGCCTCAACAGTTGTTTCCTTGGGGATTTAGTTTAGTTTAGTTTTGTTTTTGACATTAGAACATGAAGCAAAGTCTTAGTTACTTATTGAGAATTGCTACATTCTCACTTTCAGGTAGACAGCAGCAAATACCAAAGCCATATTTTATGCAGATGCTATTTTTTCTGGATTTTGTTGTGCTTTTGTGTGTGTGTATGTCTTAGCGAGGCTATAAAAGAATAACTGAGGCTGGGTAATTTATGAAGTAAATAGGTTTATTTGGGTTCATAGTTCTGCAGACTGAACAAAAGCATAGTTCCAGCATCTTCTTCTGGTTAGGTCTCAGAAAATTTACAATCATGGTGGAAGAGTGGGGTGGGGGAGAGGAGAGGAGTCCACATATCACAGTGCCAGAGTAGAAGCAAGGGGAGAAGGGAGGTGCCAGGCTCTTTTAAACAAGCAACTCTACTGTAAACTAGTATTAATGGAGCCAGAACACATTCCTTACTGTGAGAATTGCATTAAGCCATTCATGAAGGATCCACTCCCATTATCCAACCGCCTCCTGCTGGCCCCTTCCTCAACAATGGAGATCACATTTTGACAGAAGATTTGGACGGGACAACATCCAAACTACATCAGAGCCAAACTCAGCAGAAATTGAGACTGTGTTTTCTTCTTTTTAGATTCAAAAATGTAGTTTATTTAGAAAGTAAATTAGAGAGAGAGCATGAGAGAGGTGACTCACCTCTCCACGGTAAGGGAGGGAGCCAAAGCTTAGAAAAAGATGGCAGCCGTAACTCAAAGAGCCACATGGCCAGATCAAAGCTTAGCAAAGTAATGGTCAAGAAAGTACCTTTAAAAAAATTATTTCCTAATATAAGAAAGATATTTCTAAAAAGTAATTTATTTTTTAAGCTAAAATTCATTGTCTGAAGTAGTACCAAATCTATGTAAAAGTCATTGAAATTCTAGATTGGTGCGTAGACTTCTAAGTTTGCTACAAAATCTGACACTTTTGGAATATTTACTTCTAAGATTTATCTTCCTGGTGTAGAACAAGTACTTTGTAAGTATTATTGTTGACATTTGGTTGGTAAGGGCGCTCAGGACCAGGGTATATGAATGATATGCTTACAGAGTTATGCTCACCAAGAAGTCAAGATAATTTTTTTTTTTAATTGGAGTCTCATTCCATCGCCCAAGCTGGATTGCCGTGGCACACTCACGGCCACCTCAGTGTTGACTTGCTAGGCTCCTATGATCCTTCTGCCTCAGCCTTCCAAGTAGCCAGAACTACACACATGCACTACCATGCCCGGCTAAATTTTTTTATTTATTACAGAGACAAGGTCTCTCCAAGTTGCCTGGGCTGGTCTCGAACCTACAGGTTCAGGCAATCCACTCTTCTCGGCCTCCCAAAAGACTGGGATTACAGACTGAGACACCAAGTCTGTCCAAGTCATGATAAATTAACCACACTTAATTACCCCTTAAGAGTAGGAAAAATAATACTGCAGAAACCATGACTTTTTTTTTTACGGAGACTTCTCATCTCTGTGAGTGATTTCCCTATGGCCACCCTTGCATTGTTAGGACTTAATATAGAACAGGTGGAGCATTCTGGATATAAACTGAATAACCACACAAGCCCTCTCTCAATCCTAGATCTTGAAAGATGACTCATTGATTCCAGTTGCTGGCTTGCTTCCCTCTTCCTCTTTTTCTGTCTTTCTTCTTCCTTTTCTTTCACAAAAAAAAAATTACAAGTATTACTAATAGCAAACAGTGTTCTAGGCATTGGACATATTGCAGTGAACAAAACAATGAGCTTTATATCATGGAGAGGAAACAAAAAAAAATCACAATAATACAAATATGCATGCATATACTGAGAATTACCTATATTCTAGGGTTCATAAATATTGATATGTGCTTTTGTGCCACATTAAATTTGAAAAAACATAGCTACAGGGAAAATATGTTTAATGCTTCATAAATATCTAATAGGAAAAATTTTTAAGTAAGTTGCATTATGGCATAATGGAGTTAAAACTAATTTGTAAATACTTCAGATAAAATAAATCACTTTGCAAATAAACTTTACAAGTTATCCTAATTTACTTGAATTGATCTGAATAGTTAAATTTCAAATAAAGCAGATGATGTGCTTTGCTCCGTTTTGACCCAGATGACCAGAAATAGGCTGTACATTATAAATATTTTTTAACTCTTATCTAGAAGACTACTCTTATTCATCTATATGTAGTTCAAATAAATCACCTCACACATCAACAAATAAAAATGTAATACAAGCTTAAAATTCATATACACATTCAATAGCTTCTTGGTAAAAAATAATTGAATAAGCAAATGCTCCTATTTTTAATTATTTTGGTCCACTGAATGATGACATTGAGTGTAGACACCAAAGTTTCAAAACCTTGTGAAGTTATTTATCTATATGTATCTCATGAAATTTATAACTTTTTACAGTTCTAATGAAAAAAGAAAATAACATATTCAGGTTATCTACGGCTGGGAAATTCTTGTGTGTGATATCTTGTTGGTCTTCACTTCATACTTCATGAGAGTTAATGACATTAAGTGAGGAGTAGAAAAATTATTTATGCATTTTAATTTTTTTAGAGTTTGCTTCATGCAGGACTTTTCCAACTTATATCATCTGGTGCAACCTTAGAGAAAAAGAAGTATTATATGGACCACATCTCATTTTATCTGTTTCTCCAAAAACAAAATAGCAATCACAGTGAGTGGGAGGCAATAGGTTGCTTTTGAATGTGTCCTAATAAAATGTGGAATTTAGCCGGGCTTGGTGGCTCAGCCTGTAATCCCGCGCTTTGGGAGGCCGAGGTGAGTGGATTGCCTGAGCCCGCAGGTTTGAGACCTGCCTGGGCAACTTGGCGAGACCTCATCTCTATAATAAATCAAAAGATTAGCCAGGCATGGTGGCGCGCTCCTGTAGTTCCAGCTACTTGGAAGGCGGAGGCGGAAGGATGGCCGGAGCCCAGCAGGTCGAGGCTGCAGTGGCCAGGAGCGAGCTACTATGCTCCAGTCTGGGCAACAGAGTAAGACTCCAACTCAAAAAAAAAAAAAAAATGCGGAATTTAAGACAACAAAACAAATTAACCAACTGGTATTGTACCTCAATAATTTCAGATCTATTTCATAACAGAAAGTAGACTTTATTAAATCAGATCTTTATTCTATGAACCTACTACTGTCTTTAGATCATAATGAGAGGGGAGATAGAAGCTGGCTAGGCAGACAGAGAGGGAAGGTCAAAGGAGACTTAACATCTGCATGAACGCCCCTGCACCACCCCCATTATATAATTGTTGGTTAAAAATGTGATTAATGTGGTTAAGAACATCCTCTCAACCCAGGATGTACTGCTAAAAGGGACTGTTTGCTGCTTAAACGCAGGCACAGCAAATTAACCAAATGTCCTAACTTGACCTTGGCTTATTAAAATATTGTTAACATAGCATTTACATTGTAGTTTAGCCCCGCCCAACCCCGGGCTTTTCTCTGATACTTATTGATACTTATCGTTAATATTCAAGATGGAGCAACCTTGGTCAAGGACCCATATGCACATTAAAAATTGGATCTTATGACGTAAGGGACAGATGAGATGTAAATGAGAGAAATGTCCCCAGAAAAGATAAAAACCACAAATAAACTCCTAGCACGGGTTACCCATTTCAGGCCCTCTCTCTTTTTCTGGAGAGCTTTGTTGCTTAATAAACTCCTCTCACTCATCCTTTGTATGTCCACATTTCTTAATCTTCTTGGTCCTGGGACAAGAACCCAAGGTTACTGATTTAAGCTGACAGTGGAGATAAAAACTCCTGAAACAATAAGGTATTCAAAAATATCTGTATGGACATAGATAAGATTTGATGGAGGAAAGCGGGTAGGTAAAATTTATGTTAGCCATGAAATTATGAGTGAGAACAACAGCAAAAAAGAAGCATTCAGTTCACATAAAGAAAATGAATGAGAAGATTATAAACACTAAATACTAGCCTTCCAGGATTTATATTTTTTTCTCAAGGCCTGACTTGGTTTATTTATTTGAAAATAGTAGTAGAAAGGAAGTGCTTTGGTATATGTTAAAGACAACATAACCAGACAATAGGATACCTATAGTGTATGCTTATTAGCTAATGGTGGACTTGAACAAATATCTGATTTTTCATCAATATTTTTTCTGTAAACCTACACAAATATATATTGGGAAACTTATGTTTTAATTTTTTGCTACAAAAATACAATAATTTGAAAAATTTAAAAAAAAACCAGTATATCTTGCTGGGAGATTGGATTTTATTTTCATAGCCTATGAAAGCACCGTGGAAATCATCTTAGGATAATTATGATGAGTCCTGAAGTTTGAATGCTGTTGTTATTTATATACTGTCTTCCCCAAGTAATGGCATTTGGCATAAGAAAAATAAAAAAGAAAGTTGTTCTGTGCACTTGTTTTTGAAAAATATAGCAATTATTGTCTATTAGTATTATCAGGAAGGGTAATACAAAGGAAACATCAAGGGCATATTCATAAAAAACTGTTTTTAAATTGATGGAGAGATTTGGAGAAGAGGCTTCATACTGTCCAACTCATGACTGGAAGAAATCAAGCATAAAGAATGAACAAAGGCAGATGTTATTCTTTTAACTACTTTTTATCACTTGAACCTCCTTTTCTTTGGCTTTTGTAAAAAACACATGAAGGGAGTCTCTGTGCATATCTCTTGATATTTCTTCAAGAATTAACGATCAATTTTAATTAAGCCATGTTAATATTTGTAGTTGGCTTGTTCTGACCCTTTTAGTGTCTGAATAATCAATAATAACGCACATTAATTAGCCAATATATTTTAACAATATCATATTTTTTCTTTATCCAACTTTTCTTGTCCACTTAGAGAAATTACTTTCATATATAAAGTTTATTAAATAAATTAAAATTATCTCTCTGTTTCCATCTACTCACACCCCCACCCCCACACACAGGCATATATACACACCAACACACAAACACACATGCAAGAGATATAGCTCTCTTGCCTAACTTAATCCTTTCGAAGATTCAGGTCTCAAGAGATTCAAAACAAAATTGTTTGCTTAAGAAGGAAGGTCAGCCGGGCTCGGTGGCTCAGCCTGTAATCCCGCGCCTTGGGAGGCTGAGGTGAGTGGATTGCCTGAGCCCGCGGGTTCGAGACCCGCCTGGGCAACTTGGCGAGACCTCATCTCTACAATAAATCAAAAAATTAGCCTGGTATGGTAGTGCGCGCCTGTAGTTCCAGCTACTTGGAAGGCTGAGGCGGAAGGATCGCCGGAGCCCAGCAGGTCGAGGCTGCGGTGGCCGGGAGCCACCACTGCACACCAGTCTGGGCGACAGAGTGACACTCCAACTTAAAAAAAAAAAAGAAGGAAGGTCTGTGAAAATACTTATTTAAAACTATTCATTCAACTAAACAAGTTCCAAAAAAAAAGAAAAAAAAACAAAAAACACTGCAATCATGACCAAGCATTTCAAAATACAATAGATTATTCTATCATAACTTTATTCATTTTGTGGACATTTTAGCCCATTTCCCTATCCCATTGATTCATGTGAATTAAGCAAGGAAACAGGTTTTTGCATGGCATCACAGAGAACAATTTTTGATGAATCATGAAATCACTTTTCTTGGAAAATGCCTTCCAAAAAAAAGCTTATGAATTCCCAGGTTGTCTAGTGATTGGGGGAAAAAAGTGAAGCTTGTTAGTAAGATTAGAACTTGAACTGTTGCAGCTCAAATGTGTTTTCTGTTTATTTCAATATTGCTACCTAAACAACTGCTTCTTTTTTTCTCCCTATTTTTGAGATTGTGTCACATAATCTCTCACACCATCCCACAGAAAGAGAGGACTGAGCGCTGGACCAAGATTCACAATCCTTAAAATCAACTAGGCACAGTATTATAGCCATTATTGGGGCACTGGAGGCCATCTTAGCTGCAATATCTCAGAGACATGAAGTATTTTAAAGGCAGCCAAGCTCTTTCAGTGAGTTTTCCATCCTAACATAGTGAGACAGAAAATATAGTTAGTTACATAGCTAGGAGACAAAATTGGGATATCGAATATGACACGAAGTTTGAAGCTGAAGCAGAAATTTGATTGCATATCTCTTCAGCTTACCCCTATCCCTGGGTTATAATGTTCTGATGGGTCTGAGTCTTCCTCCTCACTACAGGTATATATGCAGGCATGACACAGGACAACCTTCTGAGCATTTAAACCTCCTGGTTACAGTAGATTGCTATCAGATGGGCCTGTGATCCAAGAAAACCCAATCAGAGTCCTATCCGTTTACATTTTCTGTCAGTCCCGGTGGAAAAGATGACCCTTTTTCTGATGTTGACATTCCAGAAGAATATTAAGTAAAGCAGAAACAGGTGTGCAATAGGAGAGGACTGATGGCAGTCACACAGAGAAAAATAAGACCATGAGAGCTACAATATCGTTTAAGCCACAGAATGAGTGCTCTCTGGGATGACATCTACACAAATTCTTTTAGTTATGTATTCACATTTTGTAAGCAATTGTGAATTCACCTCTGTTTCAGATATTGCAATGTATGCATGCTTGAACACAGGCAAATTCTAAGAGCACAGAACATTTTTAAAGAAATGTGAGAATTCTCAACCCAGCGTCGTCTTTTTTCATCATATGAGCACTCTAGATAAACTAAATATAACAGGCAAATTTTAGAATTTATACATGTACACTTCACAAAATAATTTTGTTGATTTGAGTGCAAGAGAAAACCCATGATTGTCTAGATTAGATGCTACTGCAATGTCAACTTCTACATTAGAAAAGTACATTAGAAAACACCTACACTTCTACAGAGGTGATAAGGCATTAAAGTTTTTCCTTATAGAAGTAGATAAAGTTGGAAGATCATCTTTTGGGAAATAAAGAGATTTCAGTGCCTTAGAAGGTATGTCCCATAGAAGTAGTTTTAAGGTCAGAGGAAAAGCAATATTTGAGGTGGTAAAAATATTGAAGCAATGCTAATCCCAGCAAGATGATAAGATGAAATCTGTTGTTCTTTATATGAAGGGCCAAAAGGACTCTCCATTTATTTTCCAGCCACTGCAGAGTCTTCTCACCATTTATTCCACATATATTAACAGTTTCTTGGCTGCTTTTCTAGCCATCCCTAACAGCTTCTCCATTGCTTCTTTATCCTCTACCCGCTGACTAGTCCAAAGCCAATACCACACATGAGTGTTTTAGAATTTGTCATGGAAGTGGCATGCCTCTGGATATAAATTACTGTATCATCCTTTGGTATATAGTAAGTAATCTCAAAATGCAGAGGTTTGAAACAACTTTATCAGCTCACAACAAGTTAGGTTGGCAACTTCGGTTGTGCTTAGCTGGGTCATGCTGAGCACCGTTGGTTTAGGGACTCACTCAATGCTCTGAAGTCAGCTGGTGGATCAGTGGGGGCTGGATAGTCTAGGATAGTCTGATTGACTGCATCTTGCAAACACAGCCATGTTGATATATATTTTATCCCATAGGCCACTCTTACCATGTAATACCATTACTCCTGCATTGAGAGTTTGTATTTTCTCCCTTTGAATCTGAGTGTGCCCTCTCAGATGCATAATGTCTATGGTTAGGTTTAAAAAGGTTATACAGTCTCTTTCTGGCTCTGTTTCTTAAGGAATTCATTTGTTTCAACCAAGCAACCAAACTGGCTCACAGGGAGAAGCAAATGAAGAGTCCCACATGAAGAGAAACTGATACACCCGAGCTACAATCAGCATCAACGGGCAGAGACATGTAAATCTTCAGATTATTTTAGCCTGCAGCCTTTAAACTGCCCCAGCTGATAGCAAGTGAAGCAGAGCTGAGCTATTCCTGCCAAACCCTACTCAAATACCATATTCTGGAGAACAGGAAATGCTGTTTTAAGCCAGTTAGTTTTAGGGTGATTTTCTATGCAGCATGAAATGACTAAAACAGATGGCCTCATTCATATGTGTGGCAGTTTTCAGGCTGCTGGCTGGAGGGGGTCTTCAGTATTAAAAATGGTTTCTTTGAGTAGAGGCAAACTCAAGCTTATTCACATTTTTTGTTTCACGTTTTCAAGCACAAAGAAAAAGAGAGTAAGCCTCAAATGTACAGCCACTCTTTAAGCCAGAGCTTATATCACACTTTCCAATGTCTCATTGACAAAACAACTTATCTAGAACCTGTTATCATAAAGTGCTTTGGTCATGGGCTCTGAAATGTACCATGTGCATTCTGAAGGCGTATGACTTCTGGAACAAAATCAAATGTCACACACAGTTACTAGATATACAGTTCCTTATGGGTAGCTACCACAAATTTCCTAAGTTTTTTGGGACCTAGAAAAAGCTGTAAACTTAGAACTTTTTAGAGGATGTAATCAGTGTTGACAGCTTAAGTGTGATATGGAATAAAGGTCAGAGATTTTTTAGGAGATAGTGAGATCATAAATTGTCATCTCAAGTAGGTCAAAGGGAGTCTTACGGAAAGCACCAGCCTATCGACATTTTTCCCACTCACAAGGTTTATTGGAGATGTAAGCTAGAGTAGAACATCATGGATGCCAGTCTAGGAGTCAAACTATTATATAGTCGGACACTTTTCTTTCTAATATTGTCTTGATCGGAAGGCAGGAAAGCTGTCACCAACTTACATAACAAGGGATATGAAAAACTTTTCTGGAGGTCAAAAACTGAGGTGAGATTAAGATGTTATTCCATAATTTCCTCCATATAGAGGTAGGGCTCTGTGAAGTAAAAGGCCTTTCAACTACAATAAAAGGATTATCATCAAACCTGGCTTGCAAAAGCCCAGGCTGATTTCATTAGATCATTTCAGACATGAGATTTTGAAGTAGATATTTATAGCCAAGAAGTGAGTCTGATTGACCTGAGAGTGAGAGTTGAGTCTTGCAGAGATGAAATCAGGATGGTATTCTATTTGCCATAAAAGAGCTGGTGAGTTAGCTTTCTGTCATAGAGGATGGGGAAGGAACATGCAGCTTGTGAAAAAGGAAGAGGAAATAAAATCTCTGGAGTACAAGATGAGCAGAGACAGAAGATTGCTGTGAAGTATCACAGCAGCATGTTCTCAGTATCCAGAGTATCAATGATGGATGGTGTTAGGTCAGTCCACATGAAATTACCACTTTTGTAGAATGAAAGTGTTTGAATATTCTCTTTGGTTCAATTTAATTATTAGGAAAAAAGAAGGCGTTCATATAAATTCTTTTCTCCAACTCCATTACATAAGGAACAATTATTCCCCAACATCTGTGGAGCTGCATTATCCTTTCTTAATGTATCTGATTTATACATGTAGGTTGCTAGACAGGTTCTTGAGTACCTATCTATAATATAAAATAATTGCATCGTGAGAGTTCCTTAGCCAAACCAAGTTTGCATTACACATCCAAAGGTAAAAAAAAAAAAAAATTAAAGCAAAGGAATTTATGGATCCTGATTCATTAAATAAAAAATCTTGACAGCTGCCAAATGTTCTAGAAATATTTCTACATCAGAAATGTGGTATGCTGCAAAATATGGTAGACGGGTCTTAGCATTGTATTAATTGTCACTGCATAGCACTAAAAAGGTTTATCATGAATGGTGTGGGAAGAAAAGAGATTTGGTGAGAAAAAAAAGTCATTGATCCATAGAAGGTTTTTATTAAAAATTTATTTTAATTCTGCATCTCTCTCTCACACACACACATGTGTTTACCTATAGCATTGGAATGAATCGGATTATTGTGTTCAGGATAAATCTGATAGCTTCTAACCCACATGCTCCTGAAACTTATATAAACATAATTGATGGAGGCTTTTCTGCATTGACGCTTTTGACATCTTACTGGGAAACATAATGGTCTACCATCAGAGGAGGTAAATACAAGAATATAGTTATTTTATGAGAATTTCTATAAAACTTTGAAAAAGCATAGAATGATTTTTTTCTCATCTGATCATATAAAAACAAATATAAATATTTATTGTTTGGAGAACAAATATTATTTTTAAATAAAAATCTATTATAATTAAAAAATGCTAGACTCTAAAGCTCTTTGTTCTCTTGAGCCTGTTTAAAAATGATGAATTTTCATATGTGGTTGTCATAGAAACAAAAAACTTTATGCTTTTTTTCTGTTCTGGCTGCTGGTATTATAATAATTGAACCACATCACAGAACTTTTATTTTCCATCAGTCATAGGAATACTTGATTTCATCATCACAGATTATTAGGACAAATTACCTAAATCCCAACATGAAATGCACTTAAAGGATGAACACACTGTGCTTTATGAATAATAGGGCTTACAAACTACTAGTGGTCCATCTATTTTTTTAAAATTATTTTGAAATATACAAACATAGCACACAGAAATATATATTTTGAAAAAAATTATTAAAATTCCAACTTTAGCATCTGTTTGGGAAAAATGACAATGACAGGTCATATTAATCATCCCAACTATAACACTCTGGATGGTCCTAACTTTCTCATGTTAGTTTTCCTCCATGCATCTTGATATACTTTTATGAGCACTTATTAGACACTTACTGTGTGCTGTGGATGGTACAAGAACAACCAAAGTACCCATCAATAACTTCAATAGCTCTCCATTCTGTGGGGACTACAAACTCATATATGATGAAGTCTAACTCAAGACTGAATCCAATAAGTGTCTGAAGAATGCAAAATAAGAAACACTGAGTACTGAAATGACTTACAGAGATATCATTGTTCTAGTTACACTATAAGGGGAATATCATTTTAATGGAAAGGTGGTAGGAAAGAGCCTTGATGAAAATGGGATTTAAACAATATGTTTGAAAGTTAGTAGGAAATTCATAAGCAGACACAGTTAGTAGAAAATTAATAAGTATTCTTTTATATCACAAGACGTCTTAATTCCTTTTGAAATGGCATTTTCATATTTTGTTTTATACATTATCTCAAATATGCTATTTAGCACAACAAAGTTAAACATTTATTTATGCTAAAGTAGCTGTCTATGAGAAGCACCATCTTTCAGATGGAGACACCTAGTTTTCAAAAGATGGGATTTACTGAGCAAATCTCTGTACTCTCATTTAAAACTCTGTCCTGATTTAATGAAGTTTGTTATTCTCCTGTCTTCACCTTTGTCCAAGAATCTGACATCTTTTTAACCACCTTTCCTATTTTCTCTTCTACTACACAATCACTAGCTTTCACATGCCACATGTCTATCAGGATCACTCTATGCAACCTCAAGGGAACAAAATCAGGAGAACTCTATTTAAACTGCATAGACAAAAATGTTTTTGTGTAAACAAGTGTGTTTCTGCTTCTTGAAAGTGGAGATTGAATCTTGCTGATCTTTGTATTTCCAACTCCACATCTAGTTGCTCAATAAGTCCTTGTTGTGTTCAAGTGACTGCCATTATTCATTATACAAAGGGGTTTATTGCATGTAATATTATCTCTTCTATTGAACTTATAATTTGCAAAAATTTATATGCTAATATCAAGGAAATCTCCATCATGGAAATAAAGACTTTTGTCCATAATTACTCCAACCAGTAATACAGAAAATTTCATAGACTCTCATAGAACAAATGACCTAGTATTCACAGTTTTTGTTTAGTCATACATGGCTTCTCCTTTTCTCAGTCCATTTAGTATGTAGAAAGCCCCAACTAAAATGTCTCTACTTGTATTTTCTTCCTTAAATTTCATCTCTACTTTAAACCTCAGTATACAAGATAACAACATCCTTCTTAAAGATTTCTTGACCTCTCTGAAAATATTATCTTTCCTTCTCCTGATCTTCCAGAGTACTTTTTATACATTGTTTCTATTCTTTCAACTGCTGATTATTTCTTTCCTGATTAGTTCATTTATAGAAGGAGTGATGTGAGCTTTGAAACTGAAGAGATTGTTAAGATAAAAAGTTTATGCTTAGGAAGTTTATGAACTAGTTACAATGATAGGAGTTTAAGCAAATCATTATTAGGCAATGTAATAACAGAAACAATAGTGGTATGAACATGATATGTTTTGCATTTGTGTGTGTCTCTTTCCTATTGTAAATGTTTACTTGAAAATTTAATCTAAATCTGATATCTATAGATTCAAATACATGATGCCTGTTTTCCTTTAGGCATGTTTGAGTTCCTTGTAGATCCTGTATGAAAGGTCTTTGTCACATATGCAGTTGGCAAATATTTTTTCCCATTCTGTGAGCTGTCTCTACACTCTCTTGATGGTTTCTCTTGCTTTGCAGAAACTTTTAAGTCTGATAAAGTCCCACTTGTCTACTTATCTCATATCGGCATGAATTTTGGGGAATTCGATCAGAAGTTGATTGCCTATTCCGATTTCCATAAGAATGTCTCCTGCATTTTCTAAGATCCTTAAAGTTTAGGGTTTCACATTTAGGACATTCACATTTACTGAATAGGTTCTCCTCACCCCAGGGGTTATTGGTGGAGGCTTTGTTGAAGATAAGTTGGTTGGGAAATTGAGGTTTTGCTTCCCACTCTCTATCCTGTTCCGTTTGTCTATATGCCTGTTCTTGTACCATTACCAGGTTGTTTTGATTATTATAGCCTTATAATAAAGTTTAAAATCTAGAAGTGTGAAAACTCCCACTTTGTTTCTTTTGCTTAGGATTGTTTTGGCTATTCTTGGTCGTTTGTGTCTCCACATGAATTTCTGTATTGTTGTTTCCAGGTCTGAGAAGAAGGGTGTTGGTGTTTTAATGGGTATAGCGTTGAATCTGTAGATTGCCTTAACAATGTTGATTCTTCCAATCCATGAGCATCATCTTTGTGTCATCTTTTGACTTCTTTGAGCAGAGCTTTGTAGTTTTTGTTAAGGTTTTTCACTTCTCTGGTTAGGAAGATGCCTAGGTATTTCATTTGTGTGTGTGTGTGTGTGTGTGTGTGTGTGTGTGTGTGTGTGTGTGACTATTGTGAATGGGACTGTGCTTTTTATTTGGTTCTCTGCCTGTTTTTGTTGGTCTATAAGAATGTGACTGTCCTTCGCACTTTTATTTTGTACCCTGAGATTTTGCTGATGTCCTTTATCAGCACAAAGAGGTTTTGACAGATTCTCTTGGATTTTTGAGATATAGGATAATTTCGGATCTGCAAGGAACTCAGATGTGCCAAAGGAAAAAACACAAACAAACAGCCCCATTAAAAAGTGGGCAAAAGACATGAAGAGACACTTCTCAAAAGAAGACGAATGAGCAGCCAAAAGACATGAAAAAATACTCAGCCTCACTTACCATCAGAGAAATGCAAATCAAAACCATGTTGAGATATCACCTAACTCCAGTAAGAGTGGCCATCATTAATAATACAAAAAACGAGAATGCAGGGAAAAAGGAATGTTTCCCCACTGTTGGTGGGAATTCAGACTAGTTCAACCTTTATGGAAAACAGTGTGGTGATTCCTAAAAGAACTAGAAATTGGCCTACTATATGATCCAGCAATCCCCCTTTTGGAAATATACCCAGAGGAAACTTAAATCATACTACAATAAAGATACCTGCACACGCATGTTTATTGAAGCACTATTTACAATAGCAAAAACATGGAACCAACCATGCTGCCCCCTGAAACTTGTCAGTATAAAAAAAAAGTGGTACATAATACATGATGGAATATTACACAGCCAAAGAGACAAACAAAAGTATGGACTTTGCAGCAACTTGGATGGATTCAGTCTATAATACTCAGTGATTTATTACAGAAATAAAGAACTGAGTACCATATGTTCTCACTCATAAGCAGACCCTGATCATTTACCATAATACTATAAGAAACGGATTAGCAGTAGCTGGAAACTGCCAAGGGAGGCAGGAGGGAGCACATAACATTAACGAGCGTACTTGATTTCAAGCCAAGTAAAGTGGGGAAGAAATTAGACCCAAACTTTACCTTTATGGTGACCACTTGTATACCTAATCCTGAATTGTATTCCACATCTTTAAAGTAAAATAAATTTTAAAATAAATAAATAAAATTAAAAAAATACTTGATGCCAATATGCTGTTTATTGTTTAATAACAGTGCAAAAAAATATGGCCGAGGTGTGGTGACTAATACCTGTAATTTCAGCACTATGAGAGGCCAACGTGGGAAGAATACTTGAGGCCAGGAGTTTGAAACCAGCCTGAGCAGAATAGCAAGGCATCACCTCTACAAAAATAAGATTTAAAAATTAGCCAGTTGTGGTGAGTTGTGAATGTTGCCCCAGCTACTCGGAAGGCTGAGGTGGGAGGGTTGTCTGAGTCCAACAGTTTCAGGCTATAGTGAGCTATGATTGTAACACTGCACTTCAGTCTGGCAACAGAGTGAGACACTGTCTCTAAAAAAAAAACAACAGAAACACAATAACAACAATAACAACAAAATGTACAGCCTAAAATATTTTTTAAAACATGTACCCAGTGTAAGATAAAGAATATTGTCAATATTCTGGGATCCCTTAGCTCACTTACTTCCCTGATCACTTACTGCACCAAACATCCTGACATTATGGTATCCACTTCCTTATTTTTCTTTCTAAATTTGTCCATCTAACTATATATACCTAAACATTGGCTTATTTTTCTATACTAAATGAATAGAATCATAGCAAATGCATTCATTTTTACTCAGATTTTTTTACACAATATTACATTTTTAAGAGTTACCAAGTGTTAATATAGGTAGCTGTGATTGATTTATTTGCATTGATGAGTACTACTCTACTCTTTAAAAATTGATTTATTCCACTTCTATAACTATCTGTATCATTACCAGTTTTTGTCTATTAGGATATATGTGGCTGCTAATATACAGATACATATAACCTGGTATACATAAATGCATATCTATACTTAGGAATTGAATGGGGGTGTCATAGGATAATGATATCTATTTTATTGAATCATTATCACAAGGTTTTCCAACATGATTGAACTAATTTAAACCTTCACTTACAGCATACGACAGCTACTCAGTAAACTTCAAAATGTCTTTAATATTTGGTTTCAAGAGACTTTGAAAATCCTTGTTAAACTAGAGTAGTTATAGTATTACCTATTTTGGTTCATTTTTAAATGCCTTATACATTAATGACATTGATAACATTTTAAGAATAACTGATCCTCTTGCATCAACTGCTTTAAGTAGCTGGGACCTACAGGGGCATGCCACTATGCCTTTCCTGGAATAGGTTTTTATTGTATTTTCTCTAAGAAGAAATGCCCGATTAATTATTTTGTCTGTTTTACTGTTGTGTTGTTTGTCATGTCAGCGTTGATTGGTAGAAGTTATTTATATACTTTATAAATGAGAATTTTTAAAATTAGATATGAAACAAATATTTTTCTTTAACCATGGTGTGACCTAACTTTTTACTTTAAATCATAGTTTTTGAACAGATATTCTTAGTTTTAAAGAAATAAAATTTATATTATTTTTCTTTAAGAAATATGCTTTTTATGCTAAATTCAAACACCTTCACTCCAAATTTATAAAGATAGTCTCTTCTATTATGTACCTACTTAAATTATTATGTTATTTATAATCAAGCTTAATTTTTGTGCATAGTTTAAAATGGAAGTAAAGTTATATTATTTTTCACCACTTGTAAATACAATCGTACCACAAAAACTTATTGAAAACTAGAAAGGATAATGTCTTGTAATAATAAATAATAAACAGTGTAAGAAGGAGGGAGAGTAATTCAGTGTATCAAATTATGTTGCCATGTGAGGTAACAAGAAGACAGAAATGGTAATTCGTAGATGATACCATAAAAAAAAAAATATTTCTGAGCTAAGAACAAAGATCATATTTGCAGAGTTACTCCTGTATTTTTGTTTCCCTGATATTGCATAAATGGTATATATGTAATTAGGGTGTTGAAGTTAGGAAACAAAAGGTACTGACCTTAAGAAAAAAAAAAAACAGAACACGAGACACTTGGAGTAAGAATATAACCCCTATAAACGCTTGACAAAATTCTGTATTGTTACTTGAGCTTGAATTCATATGGGGTCCTTTTAAAATATCTAAAGGATTGAAAGGTTAAGAAAGCTTTTTGCAAATCTGCAAATTAAAATTGTCAGTTGTCATTACTATATAGTATTAATCAGAGGTCTTGATTACTAAAATGAGTGTGGGGAAAGGAAGCTTCCAAAACTGGTTAATAAGTAATATCTATAATTACCGCTTGATTGGCAAATTCATTGATAATTATAAAGTTATACTTGGTAGTCATATTTTTTTAAGTTATAAGAAGCCATTGTTAGTTAAGGCAATGAGTTATTTGGCATGGTTTTCTCTAAGTATCTGTGACTATAGCACTCCAAGGTTGAAAAAATATATATTTCAGAGGACATACAGGACATGTGAAACTAGTGGGAGATAATACTATGTGAAGGAAATTCCCGGAAAGCAGTTCCATTGAAAAGAGAGACCTTGAAGCTCAGGTTCCCTTATGAAACTTAAATTTGCAAAAATCGACAGGGAGCCCCTGGCCTTGACCAATCAGGTCTTGTCTTAAGATGCAAGCCCAAATACCATATTTCTCAAATATTCACAGAGCGTAATATTATTCTTATTTTTCGTCCATCTATTTAGCCCCAGGTTATAACCTATATGTTTCTCTGTTTTAAGATTTCCTGTGGCATGGTGGAAAGTAACTCAGCTACTTTTATTCGAGACCTTGTCCACCTCTCCTCTTTACTCCATTTTGAAATAATAAGCTCAAGGAAAAACAAGTGAGCAACCAATGGATATATCTATCAGAGATTTGTGTTGAAATCTGGGCTAAATATATAGATATGGGAGTCGTAAATCCCTAAAAGATGGTGGTAGATAAGCTCTCCTAGGTAGAGTTTAGAGTAAGGCTAGAAGAGTATTAAGAATACAACTCAGAATTCAGAATAAGAAATAGCTTTAAGATTTTGGGGGTTTTAAATTATTAGCGACTGGAGAAAAACAAACTAACAAAAAACAGGATAGTATGATGTTTTTAAAAATCCAGATGTATTTCAAATTGGTTTGGGTATTTCATAAGAAGTCAAGGAAAATCAGAAGGCAAAGTGTTACCTCGGAATGAAAAGTCCAAATAAACAGTATGAAGCTTTAAAGCAGTTTGTATAACAGGAGAAGAGGGAAACTTCAAGATACGGAAGCATCAAGGAAGCAGGTTTAGCTCATCAATAACAGTTATTTCCTAGGAGTATGTGGATAGAAAAAGAAGACATACATCAAGAAGAGGAAACGAAATGAGCATAGAGGTGATACAATATAACTTTTGTTTTAAATTTAAAAGCTCTCATTTTGACTGCAGAGATTTGGAAACATCATCCTTAAAATAAAACCCTTTCCTAGGTTCTTTACTGCTATTCTCGGAACTTAGCAGAGCAAGTAGGCAACCTATAGAATGAGAGAAGATATTTGCAAACTATACATCTGATAAAAGGCAAACAGAATCTATAGAGAACTCAAACAAATCATCAAGAAGAAAGCAAATGACCTCATTAAAAAGTGGGCAACTGACATGAACCGACAATCTCTCAAAAGACATATAAATGGCCAACAAACACATAAAAAAATTCTTAACACCATTTATGATTAGGGAGATGCAAATTAAAACCACAATGAAATAACACTTTACACCAGTCAGAACGACCTTTATTTAAAAATCGAAAAACAATAGATGGTGCAAATGCAGTGAAAGGGGAACGTTTATACATCGTTAGTGGGAACAAATTAGTCCAACCTCTATGGAAATTGGTATGGAGATTTCTCAAAAAACTAAAGGTAGATCTACCATTTGGTCCAGCAATCCTACTACTAGGTATCTATGCAAAGGAGCAGAGGTTGGTTACATAAAAAAGACACCTGCACTTGCATGTTCATTGCAGTTCAATTCATAATTGCAAAGATGTGGATTCATCCTAAATGTCCATCAACCAATCAGTAGGTAATGAAAATATGGCATGTATATATATGTATGTACACACACACACACACACACACCATGAAATTCTAGTCATTCATCAAGAAGAATAAAATAATGTATTTTGCCATAACTTTGATAGAATTGGAGAATATCAACAAACCAAACACCACATGTTGTCACTTATAAATGAGAGCTAAACTAAGGATCTGCAAAGTCAAAGAGAATGGCATAATGGACACTGGAATCTTAGGATGGAGAGAAGGGGAGGAGGGAAGGGATGAAGATTCACCTATGAGTACGGTGTGCACAGGTGGGGGTGGTGGGTTCACTTGAAGCTCAGACTTCTTTGCCACTATAGAATACAATCATGCAACCAAAAACTATTTGTAACTCCTAAAGCTATTAAAATTAACAACAACAACAAAAAAAGCAGAAGAGTAGATGGGATATGAATCAATGGCAAATTCAAGAATCTCCTATGCTCTACTGATTGATCCTTAGACATTAACGTTGGGTATTTACTTTGCAGATGTTCAACCTCATGCATCCATTTTCTAATTCTAAGGAGAAAATAATTATGGTGCATTATTGCACCACACACACGTAAACACACATGTGGACCCAACTGTCTGCAGCCCAACTAAAGTAAACAGTATACATCCAAGTTCAGCGAAAAGGAGATTTAAAGTTTCAGTGGACGTGTTTCTGAGTTCCATGTGGTTATATTAGAAATAAATCCTCAACATATGAATGTATTTTAACTATAAAAGGATTATTTTCAAAGCATGTATTTTGTAGTTTAGGTTTGCTTGGGGAAGAAATGGTGGTGAAAAAATTGATGGCCATCTTCTTAAATCAAAACAATCAATATTCCCAACTTGACTTCTCTGTACAAAATTGCCATTTTATATTTATTTATTGTGACTATTTCCCAGTTTCCTCCAAAGTGCTTGCTAACAAAGTTTTTAATTTCATTAGAAAAGTCCATTAAGATTTAAAATATGCATAAGGTTCAATCAAACACTTTGCTAACTATTGAATAAGGTTTGTCAAATGTTTTTTCATATTGTAATGACTGATCCTTATATCTGGTGTTTCTTGTTTAAAAAAAAAAAGTTATCCTTGCTTATTATTAGACAATCTCTCATTACTCCTATATCCTGTGGTCATTAATACTTCTTTATGTTAATTTTTTCTGTTCAATTTACTATGTGGTTTCCCTTTCTTGTTTGGATCCAGATTGGCAAACTTTTCATGATATAATTATATAAATTCTGCTTTGAACTGATAAATTTTCTCTTGAGTAGAGATGATTCAGTATACCTGAACAAAACCATGCATAGTGTCTTTATATAGACAGCATTGGTGTTCAATCTGTTTTCTCAGGTAAACCTAATTTTTTTTAGGCTTCAATGTTAGCTTTGGCCTTTACAGCCCATTTGAGTCTGTTGCTAACTCTTGATCCGGAAGAGATGGAAGCCCAAGATTTTTCTGGATTTCTGGCTCTGCTTTGCAATATTGTACTAAGGTAGTTACAGTTGCTTCTACCATTTAGATAAATACCATCCCCCCCAAAAAAAACATACCTAATGAAATAATAAAAGAACAGAAAAATTAATGGGTCACACATGTTAATTTGCCTAAGTGGTAGCAATTTGGAAAATAACATTTTCCAGAGAAAATGTGAAAGTGAATATATACGCATCATAACAAAAAAGATCTCAGAAAAAATTAAACAGCTGTGATTCTGTGTGATTTCAAATCTATACTCAACTACCCTGGTAGCAATAAATACTAACCAGCCATACTACTTAAAGGTTTAGAGAAATATTCTTTGGAGACTTAAAAGCATTATGTTATGAAAAGCAGATTTAAAAAAAGGAGTAATTCTATACCTTATTACACTAAAAGTCTTATAATTACAATATCTTTCTTGAATTAGTAGCCAACAAACCTTTAGTCACCAAAGTCAAATTTAGGTATAATTGACAATCAGTCGTTTACAAGATAGCCATGTTCAAGAAAATTGGGATTATAATTTAGGAAATGAGAAATATTTTTTTTTAAAAATCTGGAGTCAACCTCTGAGACACTAGTGATGAATTATTCTTCCAACAAATACAGAAAATCATGAACCTAGATTACCTTGCAAACATTAGAGGAGTCCATGATATTATTAGTCAGAGACATGATACACATACAGGAAAGGTAGAATGACCAGATATTGTGTGGACTCTCTATAGACTTTTCAAGTTTCTTGGTTGTTTTGTTGTTGTTGTTGTTGTTGTTTTCCTATATGATCTACGAAAGAGTGGAATTTTTATGAGATGATCTCATTTAAATTTTATTTTTTTTCATATCTCTGTGTGAGGTTATATAGGATGTTGACAAACTACAGGTTTTGGAGGTGTTAGAAACTTACCTTGAACCCCAGTCCTGTTATTCCTCCGGTGTCTGAACTTGATCAAATTACAAAACTCATTCCTTATTTTCATTTGCAAACTTGAATAATAAAACTTACCTCTAGTTTTGTTGCATGAATTAAATCAGAAATCTTTTAAGCCTTACATTTAATTGAGTGGTTTCTACATCACAGAAGCTCAACAAATAATTTCTGTTATTGTCAATAATATCATTAACTAACATTGTTTCACTTATTTACATAATCTTCACTATATAGACAATCGCTCTTGATTTTGATATTTTCTCTGTGGACTTTAACTTTTTGCAATATAAATTGACTAAATACATATATTTAATGCTTCTGTCTAGCTTGTTAAGAATATCCTTACATAATATTATTTTATTTTTTTATTAACAAATATTTTTTGCATTACCTATTTTAGTTTTAATACTGCTGCATTATTTTGCTTTGGTTGTTTTGTAAAGTATAACATTGAGTGATTTTCTTTTGTGTTAATCTTATTTAGAGTTATTTTCAAAATAAATTTTTGTTACCAGAGATCTGTTTGGTTCCAATTTAATTATTTTGTTTTATGTTTTTTATGAATATGCTTTCACTCTTAAATTTTTGTTATATATTTTATTCATTTTTCGATTTAATGAGGTATTCTTTCATTTTATCCATTTGTGACTTAAAAGTAATATTTTAATTCTTCTAAAGGAGCTAGTATGTTTAAAAGTACATATTTTAATCTTTTCGTCTCTGATCTTGTTTTTTGCAAAACTTCACCTAGGAAAATAAATGATGAAAATTAGTGTAATTTTTCTTCTCTCCTTTCTTACCAACCAAACACATCTAAGCACACATACACACATACAGTTTATAAGATTTGAACCAGAACCTTTGCTAAAATATTATATTTTAGATAGGTTTATCATATTGGATTTCTTGTCATATCAATGTAATTTGCAATGTCATATCAATGCAAATGTCCAATTTCTTTGTACAAAAAGAATGTGATACCTATACCCATATTGAATTTCTTATAGAAAAGCCTTCCCATAAAGCCGTTTCATAAATTGATCCTCAATAACCTTTAAACACAAAATAGTAATATTCTAGAACATAACATTTAATTAATTAAAATCACCTGAGAGTGAATGTCAAGTTGTTCGTTTTCTGTTTTACAAAATCTACTTGCACAATTATAAACTATAAAACCAGTTATAAATGGAATAGTAACATATTCCCCATTTCCACCTTTTACATCAGTTATTTCATTGTGCTTTTGCATGGAATTGGATGACAGTAAGTTCATAATTGAACTCTAGAATGAGTAGCTATCTAGCGTGTTTGCATAATGTAGTTGATCTCATTTCAAAGATATTCTATTATAAAATTGTAAATGAATTACTTGTCACATAGAGAGATTTGGACAAATGTGTAGGAGCTATTAGTAATGGTTGAATTTAAAGTCATAGCATTTGGTGAAATCACAGTGCGGGGTAAATTAAGAAAAATAATGGAACAGGCTTATAAGTAGACACTTGAGTGATGCTGACATTTCGAGATTATGGACAAAAGAGGCAAGGGTGTATTAGTTAGAGAGTTAATGATGTATGATGTCACAGAAACCAGAAGCAAGCACTTCCAATATAGCATAATTCAACAAAAGTCAACAGAGAGCTCAGAAAAAAATTACGATAGAGAACCAAGGTATTTCTGATTAACCTACTGAGTTAATTTTTAAAGGGTTAGAGTATAACTGTGGAAACTTAAGTTGGCAGTGGGTAGAGATCACATACTCTGGGCTTTCGTTATTAGAGGAAATAAGAAAAAATGATGGGTTGCTTGAAATAGTATTTGATTTTGTGAGCTATTTTATAAAAGTCATGGAGATTCCAAAATAAAGTTTTATGCTAAGAGATATATGCAATTGTAAGAAAATTTAAAATAAGAAAAATAAATTACTGAATGCCACTAATGGAAAACTATGTGTTTTTTATTACTCTTCTAAGTTTTTTTTTTAATTCTTGCATTCCATTGCATTTGAACTATTTCACTACTTCTTATGTTATAGATAACTGATAGAAATATGCAATAATTATTATATAAACATGCAAATAAATTATTTCCAGTGGAGGTTCAACTCACATTTCTTCCACAATGCAAACAAAAACAAAAACAAAAAACCCTATTTTTACTTAATTTGCACACTCATTTTAATATTTCTGACCAAAAAGTGTGATTTTGAACTGGCAGTAACACTTTTCTGGTTTCCCTATTAATAATTAAATAAAATCTTTGACATGTTCACATTATGTCTGCGTAAGTCTAATGATTTTATCTTTTTTTGTTAATTTTTATTTAATAAAATGGGAAAGCAAATAACAATATTAATGAAAAGGGTAATTAAGAGCTACCCAGTGTTATATATGAGCAGAAATCCTCAACTCCAAACTGGACTCTACTGAATCCCTGTCATATTTCTAGCCTGGTGATCTGTGATGCAATTGTCCTGAGCCATTTTCCCCCATTCCTTTCCTTGAAGGTCAGAACCCACCCTAAATAGGCAACATTACTCTTCTTTGCACTGATTCTTCAAACTGTTTTGTCACAAACTACCAGGGTTCTAAATGTTTCAAGGAATAAAATTATGCTGTCCAATGATTTGACAAACAAGAAAGAAAACATGAAGATGAAAATGAGCCTCATGTGTATACTCTCATGTGATAGTCTGATCAAAGTAAACATCCATCACCCCTGAAGCAAAGTCCCATAAAAGAGCTAAGTTAAATCATTTTTGCTAAATCTTTACTCAGAAAATTTTGACAATAAACTTGTAGGAGGCTAGCAAAATAGCATTTGATTTAAATATTGTTGCAATATACTTTTTACATTTTTTTATTGTATGAGAGTATATCATGCATGATCTCATGTATATAAAATTCTAGGGAAAAAACACAAACATCTACAGTGACAGAAAGCAGGTCAGTGGTTGTCTGGGGACCAGGGTTGGGTGGAAGAGTAGCAGGATGAAGGGAGTATAGAGGGGTACAAAGAAACATCAGAGGGTAATAAATAGGTCATTATCTTATTCTAGTGGTGGTTTCATAGCTGTAGACATATGTCCTATCAAATTATGAATTTTTACAATGTGCAATTTATTTGTAACAATCACAAATCAATAAGGCTGTTAAAAATTAAATGATGGAATGAGAGGAGTGATGCATTGGACTAAGTGATCATTATTAATAACCCCTGGGAACTGACACAAAAGATTAGGAGACAAAGCTTTGTTATTCATGCCAAATGGTACTGTGTATCAGTCTTAACACTTTTAAAAACTTGGAATAAAGAATTGGAGCTGAAAAAAAAATAAAATGAACAAATATTGTTATATTACTCTTCGCATCTATAAATGATCCTGGTTCTTTTAACTGTACAAGTTATAAGACCGCATTCCTATCTCAATTCTGTAAATTACTTTTGAGATAGTGCTATATCGTTAGAAAAAAATATACAAAATATGATAAAATTAATTACATGATATCTTTTCTTCATTTCCTCTTGAAGTCTGCATTGCCAGTCTAAAGTTCATTCATTATTTTATAAAAGTTGAAGAAAAATTCAAAATGTTTTATTATTCATTCTGATAGGTGAATATGAAATACACTTTATCTGTCTCACTATTTGCTGAATGGAAATCTTAGGGGGAAATTCTCCTGAATACTTTTGGAATGAAAGCATTTGTTAGAAAAGAAGTAAAAGAATCATCTGAACAAAAACTAAAGCCTTCTGGTATATATAACAAGGCTCAAGAGCTGAAAAACACTATGCATATGCACTAATCACATAGTTAATGCCTTGTTCAATTTCAATCTGAAATATATTTTAATATGAATATAATATTTACACGTTGTACATTGGCACATTCTTCTGTGTCATGTACTTAGAATGACAGTGAAAAACTAGAGTATGTACATAAGAGCTAAAATGGAAGCCTAGCTATAATAAAGCAGCTATTAAAATACACACATGCCTTGTTTTATTGTTCTTCACTTTATTGCACTTCACAGATACTGCATTTTTTTACACATTGGAGACTTGCATCAGACAATTCTATAGCATGTGCTCACTCTGTGTCTCTGTGTCACATCTTGATAATTCTCACAATATCTCATGATTCATTATTATCATATTTGTTATGGTGATCTGTGGTAAGTGATCTTTGATGTTATCATTATAATTGTTTTGGGATGCCATGGACTGTGCCCATATTAGAAAGCGAACTTAATAGACAAATGTGTGTGTTGACTGCTCCACTGTTGCTCTTTCTCCATCTCGTCAAGCCTCCCTGTTTTCTGAGACACGACAGTACTAAATCAGGCGGTTAATAACTTCACAGTGGCCTCTATGTGTTGAAAGGAAGAGTTGCATTCATAATAGCAAAAACATGGAACCAATGGTGTTGCCCATTGAAGTTCGACTGGATTAAAAAAATGTGGTACGTATACAAAATGGAATACTATGCAGTCATAAAGAAGGACAAATATCTGGACTTTGCAGCAACTTGGATGGATTTGTAGTGGATCATACTCAGTGATTTATCACAGAAACAAAGAACAGAGTTCCATATGGTCTCACTCATAAATGGACCTTGAACAATTATAATGCTGTAAGAAAGCATTTGGCAGTAGTGGAAAACTGTCAGGGGAGGGGGGATGGGATTGGCAATTGAGGGAAACTGTTAGGGGAGGAAGGGGCATACCTCATCAACAAGGGTACCTGCACGATCAATGTTTATATACCTAACCCTGAATTGTACCCCACATCTTTATAATAAGTTTTTTTAAAAAAAAAGAAAGGAAGAGTCGCACTTCTCTCACTTTAAATCAAAAGCTAGAATGATTAAGCTTAGTGAGGAAGGCACATCAAAAGCCAAGATGAGCCAAAAACGAAGTCTCTTTGCCGAATAGTCACATTGTGAATGTTAAGTTACTGATGAAAATTAAAAGAGCTAAACTGCTACCACAGTGAACAAATAAACAGTAAGAAAGCAACATACCCTTATCGCTGGAAGGGAGAAAGTTTGAGTGAGCTACATAGAAGATCAAGCCACCCACAATACTCTCTGAACAAAAACTTAATCCAGGGTCATAACTTTCTTCCATTCTATGAACGGGGAGAAAGGTAAGAAAGCTGCAGAAGATGTGTGAAGTGAGCAGGGATTGTTTCATAGATTTAAGGGAGAAAGCCATTCCCATAATATAAAAGTGCAAGGTGAAGCAACAGATACTGATGCAGAAAATGCAGCAAGTTATACAGACAATGTAGCTAAGATCATTAATGGGGCAACCCCTCCCTTTCAGATCCCCTCCCACTGTGGAAGCTTTTCTGTCCTCTCAATAAATCCTGCTTTCTCACTTTGAAAAAAAAAAATAAAAAAGATTCTTGTTGAAAGTGGCTACACTAAACAACAGATTTTCCATGGAGAGAACAGAGCCTTATATGAGAAGATGTCACCTAAGTCTTTCATAGAGACACAAAGTCAATGTCTGGCTTCAAAAAAGGTTGAAGGTTCTCCTCTTAGGGGTTAATAGAGTTAGTGACTTTCAGTAGAAACCAGTGCTCACTTACCATTCCAAAAATCTTAGGGCAATTAAGAATTATGCTGAATCTACTCTTCCTGTGTTCTATAAATGAAGCAACGTAGCCTGGATGACACCACATGTTTGTAGCATGATTTAACTGAATATTTTCAACCCACTATAGAGATCTACTGCTCAGAGGGGAAAAAAAAGTTTAATTTCAATATATTAGCGTTTACTAACAATAGATCAAATAACCGAAGAGTTCTGATATAGATGTACAAGAAAATGAATGCTGTTTTTATGCCTGCTAACGCAATATTCAAGTCTTATTATTTAGAAAACACATTTTGTAAGGCTACAGCTGCTTTAGAAAGTGACTCCTCTGATGGATATGGGGAAAGTAAATTGGAAACCTTCTGGAGAGGATGCCATTAAAGAAATCTGTGTGCGGAGGTCAAAACATCAGCATTAACAGGAATTTGGAAGAAGTTGATTTCAGCTCTCATGGATGACTTTGCAGGGTTCAAGACTCCAGCAGAGAAAGTAACTGCAGATGAAGTAGACATGGCAACAGAACTGAAATTAGAAGTGGGATCTGAATATTATAGCCTAAACCATCCAAGTTGCTGCGAAGTTCATAATTTTGTCCTTTATGGCTGCAAAATATTCCATCATGTAAATGTACCACACTTTTTTTAGCCAGTCCACTTTCGATGGACAACATGATTGGTTCCATGCTTTTGCTATTGTGAATAATGCTGC
Source organism: Tarsius wallacei (assembly GCA_963574415.1). Classification (NCBI taxonomy): domain Eukaryota; kingdom Metazoa; phylum Chordata; class Mammalia; order Primates; family Tarsiidae; genus Tarsius; species Tarsius wallacei. Next base: position 29,867 of record CAUYQG010146549.1, read on the forward strand.
AATGAACAAGCATGTGCAGGTATCTTTTTCACAGAGTGGTTTGAGATCCTCTGGGTATATTCCCAGAAGAGGGGATTGCTGGGTCATATGGAAGATTGATTTTTCGATCATTTAGGAATTGCCACACTGTTTTCCACAGAGGCTGTAGTAGTTTACAATCCCACCAACAGTGTATAACACACATATCTTTAAAATAAAATAAAATTCCTTTTAAAAAGAAAGTAAATTAAGTGGAACCTGAAAATGTGACTAAATTGCTGCCATTTCAAACTAAAATTTGAGTAGATGTGGAGTTGCTTCTTATGGGCAAGCAAATAAAGTGGTTTCTCCTGGTGAAGAACCTGTGAAAATTGTTAAAATAACAGCAAAGGATTAAGAATATTATAAAAACAACTGATAAATCTTGATTGATTCCAATTTTGAAAAAAGTTCTACTGTGGAAAAACTGCTATCAAACACCACTGCATGCATGAAAGGAAGAGTCAGTTGAGGTGGCAGTTGTCTTATTTTAACCAATTTCCACAGCCACCTCAATTTTCAGCGACGACCACCCTGATCAGTCAGCAGGCATCAACATCAAGGTAAAACGGTCCACCATTAAAAATATTACAACTCAGTGGAGGCTTAGATGATTGTTCACATTTGTTAGCAATAAAGTATTTTTTAATTAAGATATGCTATGCACATTGCATTTTAGACATAATGGTTTGCACACTTAAAAGACAATAAAATTGTGTAGTCATAACTTTAATATGCACTAAGACACCAAACAATTTGAATTGCTTACTTTATTTTGATGTTCACCTTATTGTGGTAGCCTGGAACTGAACACCTAATATCTCCAAGTGCCATGCAAGTAGTTCTATAGAAAAATCAAAGTTGAAAACAATTTTTTCGTGTTTAAGAAAGTTTTTATTGTAATGTTATAAAAACCAATTACCTATAGTATTTATTCATTAAGAAAGTTTTTAAAATGCCCACACAGTCACATAATCAATGATAGAAGTCTGGTGTTTCCACTAGTGAACACCTTGAATATCATATTGTAAGAAGGAAGATAAAAGAAATCTAATGGCAAATTAAGATAAATTCTGATTTATCAGAGAATAGTTTTAGTGGGAGTGACCAAGGAAATGGAAAGGATAACTGGTTGGGTGGGCAGATACTAGAAAGTTTAAAATTAAGAATTCAGGAATGTTACAGTATTAATTAATATTCATTGGCTCTATGGAAACTTTGTTAATACTGATACAAAATTGAAGTATTATTTTTCCATTGTTTTATTCTGAGATTGTTTTTGAGGTATTGCATTTTACTCTTACATACAGGAAGGACATAGTTGAGAACACTGGCTTTTGAACAAGCTTGTATCCCTATCTTAGCCCTACCAGTATTTTACTCTGATACTTAGTTATCATAAAAAACATTTGGTTATTTATTGCCTTAAGCTAAATGTCCCAAATTCTAATTTTAGTTACTATTTAATTATTAATTAGCATGGTGTCCTGTTATATTTCCCAGGCTGGTCTTGAAATCCTGAACTCAAGAAGTCCTCGTGTCTCTGCAAGTGTGTACCACTGTTCCTGGTTAAGACATTTTAGAAAAACCTTTCTCCTTAATTTTCTTATTTAATTTTCATAAGACTATAGTTCGAAAAATGTTAAAGGGATATTTGTTTCCCAAATTCAGTTTTAAAAGCTAAGAAATCTTTTGTTTTCTTTTTCATTAACTTTGGTTTTGAAAATATTCAAGTATTTATAGGTACATTTATTTGTAGGCTTATTAGACCTATTCTGTCACTGAGGCCAACTAATGTATATACAGTCTTATATAAATATTTAAATGTAATCTGAGCATGACACAAGTCTCTAAAAACAACTGTTTGAAAACATTAGTATAACAGCTGCAAATGATACATGACAATTCTTTGTATGATTAATTACAGGCAAGGAAAACATAAAGTAATTTTAAAATGCCCTTTGTCTTGTGTTCAATGACAGCGAGTTTTTTGTGTTTTTGTTTGTTGTCTTTTGTACTGATGGTAGAAAGTCTACAGCATTCTGCATACCTGAAATTCAATTCCAGCTTTATTTCTTATTGAAAGTATACCCTAATTCTTTTTGCTAAACCTTGCTGAGCCTTGATTTTCTCATCTGAATTGAGACTAATGGAATCTTCCTCCCCCAGTCTGATTTGAGATAGAATAAAATAATAATTCATTAAATAATTAAATAGAATTGTAAAAACTCAACTGCCATCTATTTGGATTCATACAGATGGTTTTTAATCTCCTATATAGAAGTTTTGATTTAGGCATGAGCTGAAATGATACAGAGTAAATGAAAACAAGTGGACAACTGTATGCTCATTGGAGAGCATTAACATGCAGAACTGCTTCTAATTTTTTAATGTAGAAAGGGGCTTCCTTCAGAAGGAATTCCCTGGTAACAGTTTAAAAATGTGCACATTACAAATGCTGTATAATTGTACTCAGAGTAGAATAGGTTGTAGGTTTCTAATTTCCTTAAAAGGACAGCTACACAGTGATATTGTGATCATCATTTATTGTAGAATATTCTCAAGTAAATATTTTTCTATAAGGACTAAAAAGAGAAGATGGAAAAACAGAGATTTATCATATCCTTGCGTGGATTGCAAGGACATTTGATTCTGCATAAGATAGTATTTCAACGATAAACCAATAAATATCTCCATGAGGTTCTTTAGGTAAGGTAGTGAGTTTACTTTTAGGAAAAGCCCCACATATCTATGAAAATGTTAAAAACAATTGCAAGATTTGCTCTACCAAAGAGTAAAACTGTGTGCATATATGTGGGTATATGTGTGTGTTGCCGGTAGAAGGAAAATAAAGACTAAATACAAGACAGGTAGTTAATTATTTAAGACTACAAAATTTAAATTTTTATATCAGAGCATAGACCAACATTAATTCTAAGTAAATTACAGTGTTTTAAAAATCAGTGTAGAATATAAGAAGAAAAATAACAACATTGCAAATTAGTAATAAAACAATAAACAATATAAAGATGAGATTAGTACATGAAAATGTACATATTCTACATTAGAATAAAATAAAATTAAAAATGATAAATTAAAAACATGTTTGTCCAGAGGTGAGATTACTGAATCATATAGTGTTCTATTTTCAATTTTTTTGAGAAAACTTCGTACCATTTTTTTTTCAGAAAGGCTGAATTATTTTACATTCCCAACAATAGTTTACAAGGGTTTCAATTTCTTCAAATGCTTGCCAATATTTATCTTTTTTTATATATGAGTAATCTTAACAGGTATGAGATGGTATCACACTGTAATTTTTATTTGTGTTTCTCTAATGATTAATGATATTGTGCATCTTTTTATATACCTATTGGCTATTTGCATTTCTTTAGAGAAATGTCTACCTAAATTCTTTGTCCATTTATAAATCAGATTATTGGTGCGTTTTTGTTGGTTTTTGTTTTTGCTATTGAATTGTGGGAGTTTCTTGTATAGTTTAGATATTAATCCCTTATAAAATATCTGGTAATTTTTTTCAGCAAAAAGGCATAAGTCAAGATAGAAACAATATAAAATGACTTTTTTTAAAGAAAGGGGAAGTACAAAAATATGAATTTAAAGTGTGGCTGTATATTATTAATAAATTAACGATAAATTAACCATTGATGATCACGTAAAATAATTAAATGTAAATTAATAATTTACATAAATAGAATTTAAACCATATATATACATATGTATACAATATTAGCAATATTGGTGTCTCTATATTATTGTGATACATAAATACATAGGAGTGTTGTGATTCTTTGAATCTCTCACAAAATTATAATAGGATAGATCAATAGTTTAGATCATTATTTTTCCATTCAAGAATTAGCATCCATAAATTAAATGATATATATATATATATATCATATATATATGTATATATATATAGTATAATTTCATGATGGGACATGCATTATGAAAACAAAGCTATTCCAGGCAAGTGGAAATCAGCTAATGGAAATACCATATCAAATTTGTCTACCTGTTATAAATTACCATAGCAACAAATAAACCTAGCCTGTCTGCTGTTGGTCTTGCAGTCTTAGAAATATTTACAACTGTGACATTTTTCTTCACCAAACAAAGCGAATAGTAATCATCATGACATAATTCCTATGGATATAGTACTTTACAGACTGCAAGTAGACACATGAATTATCTATTGTTCTTATAAAAACTTCAGGGAGACAGGCAAGGTTGATGGTACTGTCCTCATTTTGCAAATGAGGCTCAGATACATAATTGACATCCCAGAGTTACATTCATAATAAATGGTAAAAATCAGACCTTCCCTTTTTTCTAATTCTGACTCCACTAATCACACAGTCTTTTTGAAGATAAGCATACGAGTGTTCATTATTTTCTTCTGTGTAAAACAAATGAATGGATAAAAATGTGCATATGCGTGTGTGTATTATGTATGTGAGTGTACATGCTGGTGTGATGTTGTTTTTAATGTAACGTAATTTAAAAATTTTGTTGAGCATCTGTTTAGAAGTTGTAGGATGAAGTATGAAATTTCACATTTCTAGCAAGCTCTTTGCTTGTTCATTGACATGCTTTAAAAACTCTAATCTTCATTAGAATATTTGTTCTTTATTCAAGCATATCAAAATAAGCAAGGAAAATCTTGATCAATCTGACCATTTATTCTTTTCTTTCTCTCTTACCCACTATACAAAAAGGTACATAGCTTCATTATAATCAGAGTATTGAAAAGGCACATTTAAATATGTGATTTATTTCTACTCATAAGCAATGTCATTTCTTAGAAAAAAGACAAAATATATAGATTCCTTTCAGTAGAAATGAATGACTTAAGATGTAATTAAGTTTTTCACGTGTACTGGGATAGACCTTCCTGTTTGTCTCCTGTTGGTCTTCAACTAAAAACTTCACAGATCCTTATTTCTTTACCTTTTGCTTTCAAGAATAAAGATGAAAGTGGTTCTGTAAAACCATTTTGTTACTAGAATTTATGCTACATATGTTGCTCCTGCCTTCAGGAGAAAAAATACTTTTGATTTCTTTTATTGTCAAAGTTCAGTGTAGACTTGCAATCCCTTTATCCCAAATGGCAACTCGTAATGCATGTAACATTTTTATAAGAGAAACTTTCTTGCCACTGCCAGGCATTTATATTTTACTGTGTGACTTATTGACATAATTATTTGTTCTTTTCTTTTTTTTTTTAAGCAGGATTTATTGAGAGGACAGAAAAGCTCCCACAGTAGGAAGGGACCCGTTGGGGTTGCCCTGTTATTTTCAACACAATTTTAAATTTTTAGATTTATGAAAAATTTATAAAGATAGAACAAACTTCTCTTATGCATCACAGTGAGTTTTCTCTATTATTAATGTCTTGCATTAGTATAGTATATTTTTCAGTTAGTGAACCAATATTGCTACATTGTTTTTCACTAAAGCCTAGACTGCCTTAATTTTTCAGATTTTCTTAATTTTTACCATCTATTTATTTTTAATTCAAAGAACTCATCCAGAATACCATATTACTTTGAGTCTACATGACTCTTTAGGGTCCTCTTGGCTGTGACAGTATCCCAGAATATCTTGTTTTAGATGTCCTTGAGTTTGAGAATTACAGATCAGATATTGTATCCAATCAGATTATTGGAATTTGTCTGATGTTTTTCTCATAATTAGACTGAAATTGTGGGTTGCTGTGGTATATTTTCATGAACACTGTAGAATTACCTTAAAACAAATTACAACTGACTTATGTTCTATATTTTTCAATATTGGTGTCTCTATATGATTATGATACAGAAATACATAGGAGTGTTGTGATTCTTTGAATCTCTCACAAAATTATAATAGGAAAGATCAATAGTTTATATTATTATTTTCCCATTCAAGAATTAGCGTCCATAAACTAAACAGACAGGCTTGGACTCTGAGTTTGGGTGCTACTGAGAATATTAAATTATGTCAAATGGGCCAAATCAATTGTATTTAAATAGTTTTCAAATTTCTGTTAATTGTGTTTTTTTTTTTTTTCGGAGTCAGGGTCTCACACTATCCTCCAGGCTGGAGTGTGTGGCAAGCCTTAACCTCCTGGATGATCCTTCTGCCTGCCTCAGCCTCCCAAATAGGTGTGACTATAGGTCACATTCTCCTTTTTTTTTTGTTTCCGCCAGTGCCATTTTCTATGTTGGGACCCTGTTTCTACATTTATATTACGTGATACAAGATCTCCATGCATCATTATAACCACTATTTTTTTTTTTTTTTTTTTTTGAGTTGGAGTCTCACTCTGTCGTCCAGATATAACCACTATTATGTAGATAGATGCTCTTTCTTTTCCCTATCCTTGTCACATCAATGTAGAAATTTCCACCATGGTGCATAGACACATGAATGTATGAAAAACAGGATATATATGTATATGTGTGAAAAACAGGTATGTATGTATATGTGTATACATACATGTATAAACATATAATATAAAACCAAGTCTTTTGTTTCTAGTAATATTTAATGCACAACATATGGCTAATATTTAGACCGACTCATTCAACACTTTATCCAACCTTTCTCCTAAGGTGCTTTGTTGTCCTTGCAGGGGCCGAACACCTAACACATATTTTCTAGACTCCTTTTTAGCTGGAGTTCCCAAAGATATTCAAGGTCCTCCAACCATAACATTCACTTGACCCTTGACCTCAGAACTCAACTAAGTGGATAGAGAGAAGATGTTTCTATAGCATTAATTTTGCTGGTGTAGCTTTAGCAGTAATTGTTTGGGTGACATCTCTCCTGAATGTGACTTCTGATCCTGGATCAACTAAAGCAGTATACTCAACTAGCAGTATATTGGGGTGACCCAATAATTGTGGCTACAGTTTTCTGGACTCTGTATGATGACTACGGGATGATATCTGAACTAGTGTTTCCTATAGCAACAGAGACATTGTATTAGAAGGGCTAGTTTATTTGTGGACAAGCCAGTTTGGTTCTGTAAAATCATTTTTAGAATTTTGGTCCAGAGCCAGCTTTTTTGGCCTTTCCAATAATTAAATGTCTAATTCTCTGTAGCTTTCAATCAACTTCTGTCAAAACAATGCTGTAAAACAAACAGCAACAGTCCTCAGCAGCATTCAACAATAATCATTTATTTTTCACATGTCTATGGGTCAACCAGTGGTCCACTGATTGAGGATGCGCTCTCGTGAAGGTGACTCACATTTTTGGAGCAGTAGGCAAGCTGAGGCATGGCAATTGCAGACGGAGTAAGACCCAGCCTAACCACACAAGCATAATTCAATCCAATTCTTGTGTTTTATCCATGAATTGCATTGGCCAAGGAAAGTCACATGGTAAGCCCGATTAAGTACCATGGCAGAGTTAGAAAGCAAAATGCCTTTACTGAGCAGAGAGTGAAGGGTTGAGACCACAATTTAGCCCATCATACTATATAAATAAACAAGAAAGCTAGAGTTTAAGTCATCTGCAATATAACATTTGTTAGGAAAGGGCATTTTATCTTATTTTTAAATTCAGGATGTATTTAAGATCTTGTCTATAGTAACTGCATTCTCATTAATTTACATGTAAGATAATCTGTTTTCCTGAGTAAGAGATAAAAGAGTGAATTTAAAAACAAGAACAGAGGAAGTATACTTGAAGATGCATTTAACATGTGGAAATATGTGGGGTACCCTCCATTAAAATTTCCCAGATGACTACTGGAAACAGAAGGCTTGGATGCTAGAGGTTCTTGCTTGATGATCTGATCTATTCACCCCTGACCGTCAGCACCAAAAACTTGTGCTGCAAAATTAGTTTTCTTCAGTCCTAACCCCATTTGGCTCTGGCTGCTTCCAGTCTTTTTGCTGGAATGCTGGCAGCATACCAAGCAGTCAGGAAAACAGTGATTAAGACAGGCTAATTTAATAGTTAAATGTCAAAGACCATTTAAATGTCAGCCTTTATGCCTTTTGGAAGTTGATGACTGCCACTACTGATACAGTTTTCTGTGTGTCCAGGTGAGGGGCTGAGTAGAGGGATAAGAGTCATTACTTCTAGGGACAGTGGTACTGCTTTTCTTCTCTGGAGCTCTATAAAAGGATATGAGCAAAGTAGCAAAGGGAGATAATATCAAAGGGGATAAACGTGATATAAAAATGGTGAGATTGTTTGTGTTTTGCTCACCAGAAATAGTCAGAGATGACATCCATCACCGTTCCTTCTCTCTTATCTTTGTTTCAAAGACTTTTCCTTTCCAATTTTAAAAGAACATTAGAATGAATGATAAAGTCTGCTGAACATCATGGTGCGTAAATCTCTAAAAGTTCCTATCTTTTTACTTTCTGCAGTACATTTAACAAATGATTTCTGTTGAAACAAGAGCTGAAAATATTTTTCTGAATATGTATTCACTAAAATTATAGGTTCACATACAGTTTGATTTTGTGTGCTGGATCGTACAGCTATTTTGATATTTATACTTATTTTTATTATTTTGAAGGTTTAAAAATATTTTTAGGTAGAATCATTGTTTAATCTTTTCTTTCTGCGTCCTTTCTTCAACTTCTCTTCCATGTGTTCTCAAGGAGAAGAAATGAACAGCATATCATGTGTCTCTATTTCCTACTTAATTATGAATTATTACACATTTTCTGAATTGCCAGTGCTTTGTGTTTTCTGCCTATCTTTTCTACATGTCAATTTGGTGGACTTTTGTTTTTTGTTTGTTTGTTTATCATCAGTGCATCTCCAGGAAGTATTTTCATCTCTTAGACTAATATAGTTTGTAAAGCCCTGAAGCACAAAGTTCAAAATATATTATTGCTTTGAAGAAGTATCTAAAATTACATCAGTTCACAGTCTTAATTTTTTTTAAAAAATTGTGAACTAAAAATTTGGCAACAAAACAGTAACGTTTAAAAAATTTGATATTCTTACCATACAAAAGACCCCAAGGTCAATTATTACAGTTTGACCCTATCTTAAAAAGTTGGATACACAGAAAAATCATTATTATCTCAGAATATTACTTTTAGTTTGGTACTTATTATTATTACCTTGTTTTCTTATTCTGATATTATCAAGAGATAAGGAAAGGCTTGATTTATTAGATAGTTACTATTCTACATAATTTTTACATAAAGTTTGTCAAATCCTTTATTTTGCTTGAACTACATAAATAGAACAATAAAGAAGTAAGCTTTATATGTGAAGAAACTATGAGAAGTTAATGGTCTTGTTTCATTATGTTTGCACATGTAAGTGTATGTGTGACATTTTGCTACAGTTGCCCAATTTCCTTTTCAGTTCTCTGTCCCTTTCACCAATAGTGTTTACACAGAGCCATCTGTGAGTGATGCTGTTCATGGTCTTGAGTGAATAGAATCAGAGAAGATGATATTGATCATTTTTCCCATTCAAGACTAGTTTTTCAAACTGTTTTCCAGGTTTCCCCATCCTGAAAAGTTAGAAATTTAAACAAGATCTAGCCTGGGAATCAAATACTTACATTCTATGATTGTTTTATAATTATAGAATTAAATATCAGAAGAAGTAAGACCAATTACAAAAAAAGAGCAGTAATTAACAGGAGGACGCCATCAAGCACGGAAGCCAAAAGTATATCATCAGTTTTTGAGAAAAGGGGACTTTATTGCAAAGCCGGCCTACAAGGAGACAGGAATTGGACTCATATTTGTCATCCAGATTGGAGATCTGGGAAACATTGAAAAAAGTCAGAGGGCAAAGGAAAGTATTTGGAGCGAAAAACAATGGCTTCAGAGGGTCGGATGATAGGGTTTCAAATGCAAAACCATTTATAGTTAGGTATGTTGAGACAGATTTTAGTCCCTGACCTACCTGGCCAAGAAACTCCTCACTTCCAAAAGTGTTCCAGCTGCAAGGTTCTGGTCATTTCACCATCTTTTTGGTTCCACAAGGAGGAAGTATTGTTTCCAGATGTTGTTAGAGGTCAAAGCTTTTTCTGCTGCACATGCCTGGGCTACAGGATTTGCAGTTTTGGCTCTATTCATACCTACGAAGTTACTTGATATTTTATGACTAATAGAGGGTAAGCCCAGTTTGGGCTGGCTCTGTGGTTCCACAGATAGATATTAAATGACAGATAGTAATAACTCAAATGACTACCATTTACACAGTATGTACTCTGTGTCAGATTTCATGCTCAAAAGATTATCTCACGTAATAGTCATAGCTTGTCTGTGATGGGGATTGTATCACCTCCACTCCATACACAAGAAAACTGAGGATGGGGGGGTGAAAATCTGTAAAACTTCATCCCAAATCATACACTCTTAACTGGTTTATCAATCTGGCTGGGTTGTGTTTCCTCAACAGCAAACATACAGCTTCTGCATTTATTCTTTATTCACAGTATTTCTGTCATCCTCTCATACCTTTTTCTAACACCGGTTATTCAGGTTGAAACCCAAATGGGCAAATATAATTGCCAGTACTCATCAGATATGTGTTTATCTTTTCTATTTTCTTGAGGGCAAGAGGGAGGAGTCAATATTTTTCTTAAAGCAACGTTTTAAGCAGGAGCGTTATTTCTCCTCAGGTTTTAATTATCCACACATTTTTTTATAAGGCAAACCTAAGAGAAGTAATTAATATATGGACATTTTAGTTTGTCTAATTAAAATCCCTCTCTGGTACTGAGAAAGCTTTATAGCAAATATGCATGGGCATTAGATCACCATGTAAGCAATGTGCTAACTGATCTAATAAAGTATATTTTATCCCGTCAGCTCAGCGTCAAGGTGGGAAAGGGGGGGGGAGCTAAGTCCTCCCTTGATTTAATAAAAATGCCTGTCTTGCTCTCTAAGAAGTTAACTAATCAGAGTGTGAACTTTCTCTTTCCCTGCTGGGTTAGTGGATTGCAAATCAGTTTTCTCTGCCTAAAAGCAATCACCTAAGTCAGTGGTTATGTGAGACTAGGGTAAAAGGAAAAAGTCATAAAGCGTAATGAGCCTATCTGATGCCAGGCTTTCAGACAATAATTCTGGGCAGGGGAAAATTGAAGTCTTCCTTGGTACTGGCTCGGGTGGGTGTTGACTGCAGTGTACACTAGTGACTTTGAACCTTTTGCTACATGAGGACTACTTTTGAAAAGTACTTCTACCTCTTCCTGCAGCTACAAAAATAAAAAGACAAAGACAAAACCTAATATACCATTAGCAAAGGGAATGGTCTATAAAGAGGAATATTTAGGATAAAAATATCATAAGACTTTCTCAAATTGGCTCAAGCAATGAATGATGTTGGCTTATGGGACTCAAAATATCCAACTGCAGGAATTACTTTAAGAGATGATAGAGAGTTGAGGCAAGACTCAAAATGTCTCCAGTTTTCTCTCTCCCCTTCCTTCTTATATTCCCTCTCTTGTCTGTCTCCTTTTCCCCATCTCTTCTCTCTAATGTCCAGGGTGTTTGCTTTGCCAGAATACTGGCTGGATCACCTTGTGAAATGTCTGCAAACCACTTCTAGGAGTAACAGGTTTATAGGCTAATTCTTTAGTCCTTTCTGAATAACAAGGAAATTTCTCTTTGAAAGAGTAACCAAACATTTGCAAATGCCCTATTTCTGGGTCATATGTCCTGACACATCAAGTGACTGTTTTCTAAAGCAAGCCACCATCCTCCCAGAGAGTAGGTGGGGCGCAGCATGTGGTCTTAATGACAGAGGCATAAATTCCCACCATAAATGCAAATTATTAGCATGGAGATAAAATGAAAATGGATGACAAGCGGTCAAAGATACCCAACATTCACCAGAAATTGGAAGACAAATTAGGTTTTAAATGAACTCTCAATAACTGACATTGCATTTGCATAATTTTCTGCCAGAGTTATGGCTTTGCCATTATATTAATTGCCATCCTTTTTCCAGCAAATGACAGAGACCCCCTTAAGTTACCACATGCATTTTAAGCCATAAAATAAAAATTTTTAGTAGATAATTTGTGGGCATAAGAAAGTATTTACCAGGATTGGAAAATTAGTATAGTTTTTCTAATCTGAGCAACCTCTTCATTATCTATTTTCAAGGCAAGTGTATTTTTCACTGACCCTAGAACATGCATCAGATTCTTACTTAACAGAAAGCTTTATTAGTGAATATCAATAACACAAGCAAATTCAAAATCAAATCTGCTATACCCAAGACTTACCGTATGTACAACATGACAATATCTGTGAGGTCCACAAACATGTAAAACTATTAGAGCATGCCCTGTGAGAGCACATATCTGTTAAGGCAGACAAATTACTATGAATCTGAAATAATATTTGGAGGATAAGGCTTATAGAAGTTGCCAGTTTTCTTTTGACAATACAGCTGCATTGAGCAAAGCATGAGCTGGGTTTGGAAAACAAGTATACTTGCCTGTATATACAACCTGCATCCTTACTTCAGGTATTGGTTATAAGGGTTACTGTCAGAGAATATGACCATCAGAGAAATGGATTATTAGAACAGGTCCACTGCTTTACATATAATTTCATACTCTATTCATATTTTCAAAACCCCTTCTCCCTCCTCGGGTAATTTGTTTTATGCCTTGTTTTGATTTCCCACCACTGGAAAAATAGCTGACAAAACAATCAGAAAAGCTCAATTTCCATGTTGTTGTGTCAGAAAGTTTAAATAGTGATAAATACCATATAAAACACAGACTATGCATGAAGAGGTTGCATATAAGTCTTGAGAGTTCCCTTAATGATTTATTCATGCTCTGATATTCACAGGAAGATCTTTATTACATGCTTGCTTCTGTATGTATCCTTCTACTTTACCAGAATGCCACTTCATGTGTTGAATCTTAGAAGAGTCTAGAAATTCTTTGTTGGATTTACATCAATCAAATGTCTGCTGTATCTATTATTTTTATGACTCTAGAGATTTTCTTTTTTTTTTTTTGAGTTGGAGTCTCACTCTGTCGCCCAGACTGGAGGGCAATGGCCGCTCCTGGCCACCACAGCCTCGACCTGCTGGGCTCCCGCGATTCTTCCGCCTCAGTCTTCCAAGTAGCTGGAACTACACACGTGCGCTACCACGCCCGGCTAATTTTCTGAATTATTGTAAAGACGAGGTCTCACCGAGTTGCCCAGGTGGGTCTCGAACCTGCGGGCTCAGGCAATCCGCTCACCTCAGCCTCCCAAGGCGCAAGATTACAGGCTGAGCCACCAAGCCCGGCTGACTCTAGAGATTTTAGTGTTGTTTTGAAAAAATCTATATCTAAAAGAAAAAAAGAAAAATATACATCATAAATATGTTGAGAATAGATATGCTGTTTTTAATGTCTTGGTGTCCTCCCTGCCTCCCCCCACCTGCGCCTCCATTCTGGTGAGACATCTCTGGGTCTATTGAACCTTCTTGCATTCATAAGGAAGACTTCTTTGTCCTTCAATTTTTCAAGAGGAGTCTAACAAACATTTTCAGGAGTCGCATATATGGCATTGTAAATGTCACCAATTAAAAAATCAACATTTCTTATCACTTTTATTATGAAATGCTGTTCATTTTCTTCTAAAATATCCACATTTAATTCTTGTGACAGCAAATTATTTATAATTATAACTTGTGACCAAGCCAAGATCGGTGGCTCAGCCTGTAATCCCGCGCCTTGGGAGGCTGAGGTGAGTGGATTGCCTGAGCCCGCGGGTTCGAGACCTGCCTGGGCAAGCGAGACCTCATCTCTACAATAAATCAAAAAAATCAGCCGGGCGTGGTAGCACGTGCCTGTAATTCCAGCTACTCGGAAGGCTG
>CAUYQG010146551.1:0-30394 GCA_963574415.1 Tarsius wallacei
TTTTGTTCAGGAATTGGATGCCAGTTCCAATTTCCATAAAGGTGTGTCCTGCATTTTCTAAGGTTCTTATGGTTTGAGGTTTTACATTTAGGTCTCTGATCCATTTAGAGTTAATTTTTGTGTATGGGGATAGATAGGGGACTTATTTGAATCTTCTGCATGTGTTCAGCCAGTTTTCCCAGCACCATTTACTGAATAGGTTTTCATCTCCCAGTGATAGGTGGTAGAGGCTTTGTCGAAGATGAGTTGGTTGAGAAATTGAGGTTTTGCTTCTGGAATCTCAATTCTATTCCATTGGTCTATATGCCTGTTCCTGTACCAATACCAAGCTGTTTTGATTATTGTAGCTCTACAGTAAAATTTGAAGCCTGGTAATGTGATACCTCCTGCTTTGTTTTTTTTGCTGAGGATTGTTCTGGCTATTCTTGGTCGTTTGTGTTTCCATATGAATTCCTGTATTTTTTTTTTCTAGATCTGAGAAGAATATTGCTGGTAATTTGATGGGTATTGCATTAAATACGTAGATTGCCTTAGGTAAGATGAACATCTTCGCAATGTTGATTCTTCCAATCCATGAGCATGGGATATTTTTCCACTTGTTTGTGTCATCTTTGATTTCTTTGAGCAGTGTGTTGTAATTTTCATTGTAAAGGTATTTCACATTTCTGGTTAGGAAGATGCCAAGGTATTTCATTTTTTTTTTGTGGCTGTTGTGAATGGGATTGTGCTTTTTATTTGAGTTTCTGTTTGTTTATTATTGGTATAAAGAAATGCAATAGTCTTTTGCACATTTATTTTATACCCTGAGACACTGTCGAAGTCCTTTATCAGTGCGAGGAGGCTTTTGACAGATTCTCTTGGGTTTTCAAGGTACTCAATCATGTTGTTTGCAAAGAGAGATAACTTGACTCCCTCTTTTCCTATTTGGGTACCCCGATCGCCTTCTCTTTTCTGATTGCTCTAGCCAGAACTTCCAATACTATATTGAACAGGAAGGAAGAGAGTGGGCATACTTATCTCGTTCCAGTTTTCAGGGGAAATAGTTCCAATTTTTGTCTGTTTAGGAGTATGCTAGCTGTAGGTTTCTCATAGATGGCTTTTACTATTTTGAGGTATGTTCCCTGTATGCCTAGATGTTCGAGGGTTTTTATCAAGAAGGGGTGCTGGATTTTATCAAAAACTTTTTCTGCATCTAAAGATATAATCATGTGGGGTTTTTTCTGATATCTGTTGATGTATTTAATGACATTTATGGTCTTGTGAATGTTGAATCAGCCTTGTGTCCCAGGGATGAAGCCTACTTGGTCATGATGGATGATTTTGGAGATGTGTTGTTGAATCCGGTTTGTTAGGATCTTGTTGAGAATTTTGGCATTTATGTTAATCAAAGATATTGCCCTGTAGTTCTCTTTCTTTTTTGGACCTTTACCTGGCTTGGGTATCAATGTGATGTGAGCTTCACAAAATGATTTGGGGAGGGTTCCATCTTTGTCAATTGCCTGGAATACTTTCAGTAGGATTGGTATCAGCTCCTCCTTAAATGTCTTATAGAATTCTGCTGGAAAACCATCTGGTCCAGTGCTTTTTTTTTGTAGGTAGTTTTCTTATAATGTAGTCAATTTCCTTGATTGTAATTGGTCTATTTAAGGTCTCGATTTCTTCTTGTTTCAACCTAGGCAGGTTGTGTGATGTCAGAAAATCTTCCATTTCCTTAAGGTTTTCCAGTTTGTTTCCATACAAGTGTACGTAGTAGTCTCTAATGATTTTTTGTATTTCTTCAGGGTCAGATGTGACTTTATCTTTTGTATTTCTGATTGTATTTATTTGGCCTTTTTCTGTTTTTTTCCTGGTCAGTCTAGTTAGGGGACCATCAGTCTTGTTTATCCTTTCAAAGAACTATCTTTTTGTTTCATTGATTTTTTTGTATTATCGTTTTGTCTTCTATGTCCCTGATTTGGGCTTTTATTTTGGTGATCTGAATTCTTCTGCTGAAATTAGGGTTTTGGTGGTCTTGCTTTTCCAGCTTCCTAAGGTGATTTGTTAGGCTGTTAATTTGTGATCCTTCCATTTTCTTCATGTGCTTTTGTAGAGATATGATTTTCCCTCTTACTACAGCTTTCATGGCATCTCAGAGATTTTGGTAAGATGTTTCTTCATTTTCATCTGTTTCCAGATATCTTTTAATCTCTGTTTTGATTTCATCATTGACCCATCAGTTGTTTAACATCATACTATTTATTTATTTAGTGTCCATGTCTTTATGGGTTTGGGGGGAAACTTGTTGGTGTTGATTTTTATTTTTATTTCACTGTGGTCTAAAAAGGTGCATGACAATATTCTGATCTTTTGAAATTTGTTTATGCTTGATTTATGGCCAAGTATGTAGTCAATCTTAGAGTACATTCCATGCGGTGATGAGTAGAATGTATATTCTGTGGTCGTTGGGTGGAGTTTTCTGTAGGTATCAATTAAGTCCATTTGGTCAAGAGTCACATTGAGGTTCTGGATCTCGTTGCTGACTTTTTGTCCCGATGATCTGTCTAGGGTTGTGAGTAGGGTATTAAATTCCTCAGCTATGATAGTGTTAGAGTCAATTTTTTTTGAGTTTTCCTAGAAGCTGCTTTATGTAAGTTGGCGATCTTATGTTGGGTGCACATATGTTTAGGATAGATATTTCTTGCTGATGGAGTGAACCTTTTATCATTATGTAGTGGCCTTCTGTATCTTTTTACATTTTTGATAGCTTAAATGGTATTTTGCCTGAAATTAGGATCGTGACTTCTTTCTTTTGCGTTCCGTTTGCCTGAAAATTTGTTTCCCATCCTCTTACTTTGAGTCTGTGAGTGTCCTTTCTAGGGAGACGAGTCTCTTGAAGACAATATATTGCTGCCTGATGATATTTTATCCATTTTGCCATTCTATTTCTTTTCAGTGGTGCATTTAGTCCATTCACATTCTGGCTAATTATTGAAATGTGAGTTGATCCTTATCATAAGCTTCTTACTGAGTTGTTGTTGTTTTTCCTCTTTGTTTGTTGTCTTTCTTTTGGTTTGGGGGTTGGTTCATGTGTGTTCTACTCTTTTCCTGTACCTTTTGAAGAAAGTTGTTGTTCTTTTTTCCTTTTCTTCTCTGTTTAGTACTTTCTTAAGTGTTTCTTGTAGAGGTGGTCTGGTGGCATTGAAGTTCCTAGGGATTGGATATCTGGGAAAGATTTTAATTCTCCCTCACTGATGAAGCTTAGCTTGGCTGTGTAGGTTATTCTTGGTTGAAATTGTTCATCTTTTAGAACTTTAAAGATAGGGCTCCAAGCTCTCCTAGCCTGTAGGGTTTCTGTAGATAAGTCTGCCGCTATTCCCTAATTGGTCTTCCAAGGTAGGTGATGTGGTCTTTTTCTCTTGCTGCCCTTAGGAGTTTTTCTTTTATACTTACTTTGTTTAGGTGAATTATTATGTGTCTGGGAGTTGGTCTTTTCATTTATTGTCTTGCAGGGGTTCTCTGGATCTCTAGTGTTTGAATTTTTGCATCACTGATGAAATGAGGGAAGTTTTCTTCAATAATCTCATGAAATGTTTGTTTCAGGGTGGCCTCAGTCTCTCTTTCTGTTTCAGGAAGTCCAATTACTCTTAAGTTTTGTCTCTTGAAGTAATTGCTCATCTCTTGAAGGTTTTGTTCTGTATTTTTAAGCTTCTTTTCTATATTTTTGCCAGTTTGGGTTCATTCTATATGTTGGTCCTCAAGCTCTGAGATTCTTTCTTCTGCTTGCCTAATTCTGCTTTCCATGCTTATCAGCTTGTTATTTATTTTATTCACAGTATTCTTTACTACTGTTATCTCAGTTATCAACTACTTTCTAGTTTTTTCTTGTCTCTCCTCAGTTCTTTTTAATCTCTCCATTAATGTCTTGATATCTAGGTTTGTAGTTTGAGACCAGTCATTCTGAGGGCTCCACATTGTTTGCATTCTGAAGTCAGTTTTCTCAGTGTCTGCCCTCTCAGGGGTCTGGGAGAGACCTATGTTCTTCTTTTGGTTTTTCTTCATTTGTGTAGATTTATCTCTCTCCCCCTTTCCCTCCCCTTCTTTAATTCTGTTTTTCAGGGAAGGTGGGGTTGCTTTTACTTCTTTTGTTCAATCTCCTGTTCTTCCTTATGAGGATCCTCTGGCTTTGTTCACTTTGGGGGCTGGTCTGTGGGTTGGGGGCTGTACTTTTTGCAGTTTTGAGGTTTATTTGAGGGGAAGCTGTGATTCAGAATCTATCTGCTGATCCCAGTATCCACCAACAGGTGTATGGGCACACTGGAACCCACTTCCCATTGCCTTACAATCTGTCCAGGCATCAGGGTTTATGTTGGCTTCCTGGAACAAAAGGAGGTACGAAAAAGGAAAATAATGGAAGAAGCATGGTCAGGAGGAAGTTAGAGAGAGAGAAGAGTGAGAGGGAAAACAGACATTCATATCAACTAATGAGTGAAACAGAGATACAAGACCAGAAAAGAGTGAAAAACAGACACACAAACAAAATTCCTTAATACATACTGGTAATCACACAAAGACAGTCCAATAAAATCATGTCCTTTGATGCATTTTTCTCCAATAAAAACAGGTAGTCTAAATCAAAAAGCAAACAAAAGTGAGCAAAACAAACAGTTAAAACAATAAAATCAAAAGTCAAAATAAGAAACCAGACTAGCTCTTTAATCTCTCCTGAGTGTCTGAAGTCTCTCCAGCTCAGATCTGTAGCCTCTCCCCTTTGCTTTCATTGCAGGCAGATACGTTTACTCCCAGCTTGAGTTTTTTCCCTTGGCTTGCTACCTGAGAGGTCTGCAACAGGGCTGACTTTCCTGTATCTGATTCAGCATAGGGAAGGGCCTTTTGTCTCCTGTTTAGCGATGTTACCTTAGAAACCAAGGTGGAGGCTGCACGAAGATGGATGGGGCAATGCAAATCTCTGCCTGGAAAATGGCCGAGGTGGGCAGCTCCTCTTTTGCGGATCCTTTCTCTCCACTCGTCCTTTCTCCCCACTCATCCAGGTCCGTGGGTGATTCACTATGACAGGCTGCGGTGGTGTGTCTCCCTCTCAGGCACCGGGTATCAGTGACACAGCTGGGCGCTGGATCTGGTGTGCCGCCAGCAGCCTGGTGTGGAGGAGGGAGTAGGGAATTTCCTCTTCTGGAGCTGAGAGCTGAGAGTGGCTGATCAGCACCTCCTTAAGGTATATTGTTCCCTTACACAACCATGGGTTTCCAAGCTGGATGCCTCAGCCAGAGCGGGGACTGGAGCTCCAAAGGGTGGGTGGTGTGTGGTGACAGCAGCTTTGGGCCCCACACAGGGCATCAGTCAGGAATGGAGCTGGTATCTCTGAGGGGTGGGCGCCTAGAGCCTGCCTGGGTGTCGGCAGCTTGAAATATGGCTGGGCAGGGGCCCAGAACCCAGGGCAGGGCACTGGAACCCTGAGGAGTGAGCACCAGGCCCACTGGACTGGGTGCCCAGTCAGGGAGGGAGCTGGCAGCAGCTGAGAGCTGGGCAGAACAGTGTCGCCTGCAAGGGAACCCAGATCTCCACAAGGCGGTTTCTAAGGGCCTCTACAGGTGGCTGGCGGCTTAGGGCTGGGTGAGATGTTGTAGCCAGGGAGGGAGCTGGGATCTCCACATGACCAGGGCTTGGGGCCCCCTATGGTGGAGCAGTAGCAGCCGAGAGGCCTCAATAGCTGGCCTTGCGTGGGTCCGAGGGTCTCCAGGCCTCGGACCGGTGCAGCTGGCCAAAAGTAAGAGTCTTTTTGGGAACTCACTTTTGGAGAATCTCACAGTCCCGCCTATGCTGTCGCCATCTTACCGGAACTCCCCTCCAGTATCATTTCAAATAAATGAAATTTAATAATGTACACTTTAGGGACACTAAAATACTAAATTAAATCAAGCAAGTAATATTCAGAGTCATCTGATAGTCACTTAGTGATTTCTAATTGCAGTTTTCCCAGCAAACAGTAAATACTAAATAAATGTTAGCTTCCTTATCCGTTTTTGCCTAATTTATTTCAAACTCCAGGCATATGTATAGTCAGTGTTCAATTAGTAAAACAAGAATGGTTCTAAGTTTTTAAGATGGGAAAGAATTTAATAAATAAAGTAGTTATCTACAAAACCACTAGAGGGAAATAAAACCTTCACTGACAAAGATGAATTAAAAAGACCTGCTTTTTACCCTCATGCCTATAATAACTAAAATAATGTACAAAAATGAACATTGGTTTTCAAGGCATTGGACATCAGATAATGAAGAACAGTGACCCTGTGAGACAGTAGAAAAACAGGTAAGACTTAAGAGGACCCCACCTTACTGGCTGGTGAGAGTTTCTAGGCTGTGACACAAGAACAGGAAACCCAGAATAATCCTCCTGATGGGTCATCCTGAGTTGAAGAGATAATATTGGAAGTCCAGGGAGACTGAGGTGAAAAAAGATACACAGAGAGAGCTTTAGAGATCTGCAAAGTGTCCCTCTCAAGTATTCAGTAGAGTGCTCTTTAATTTAAAAAAAACATTTTAGAGTTGTGGGATACAAGTGAGGATTTACTACATAAATAGGTTGCATGCAGGTGAAGTTTGGGCTTCTAGTTGGTTCTCACTCCTCCTGGTAGTGGACAGGAACCCAGTGTGTTGCCTCATGCACTCCTCCTTCCTTTCTCTCTCCCTCCCCTAGCAGTGTCCAGTGTCTGCCGATCCCACTCTTATGCTTACATGGCCAATGATCAGGGCCTGCTTATGAGTGAGAACGTTTGGCATTCACTTCTTTGTTGTGATAATTCACTTAGTATGAGAGTCTCCACCTGTATCCATATTGGTATGAGGGCCATTATTTTGTTCCTCTTTATGGCTGCATAATATTCCATCATGTATATGTCCTACATTTTCTTTATCTAGTCTACTTTTGATGGGCAGTTGTGTTGGTTCCAAGTTTTTGTTATTTTGAATAGTGCGGCAATAAACGTGTGTGTAGGCATCTTTTTGGTAGAGTGATTTATTTTCCTCTGGGTATATGCCCAGGAGAGGTATTGCTAGATAGTATGGAAGCTCAATTTTTAGTTCTCTGATAAATTGCCATGCTGCTTTCCATAGTAGTGTTTGTACTGAGACCATGTGATTTCTCAGTCATCCTATAGAAGCTTACACATTCCTTATTTTAAAGAATGATGAGCCTCTTTTCAAACCCCTGTGTGTATTTGTTTGTGTAATAATTTATTTATAATTTTGATGATAGAAAATGATTATTTTCTCACAAATCAGTGCAATTTCCTAACACAGTTTCCTATAATCAAATATTATAACCAAATATTTACGAATAGAAAACACTTTTTACTTTTCATGCCAATAAGTTTTCCAGTAATACAAATATACCAAAATTCTGATTTAAAAATTATTGAAGGCTGAGTGTGGTAGCTCATGCCTGTAATCCCAGCACATTGGGAAGCCAAGGCGGAGGATTGTTTGGGCCTGGGAGTTTGAGACTAGCCTAGGCAACATAGTAAGACCTTGTGTCTACCATGGCTGATTCTCTAAGCATAAGTCTTACCGTGGATTTGCAAAATAGTTTAAACCTTACTATCACTTACAGGGAAAAATTCTGAGCAACTATATAAGAACATCTCTCTTTCACTTGCCTTTAAAAAATAACCACACAAATTATGAAAAAAATTCACTAAAAATTTTCAAACTAGGCCAAATGCAGTGGCTCATGCCTACAATCCCAGCTTGAGACTAGGAGTTTGAGATCAGTCTGGGCAACATAATGAAACCCTGTCTTTAAATATATATATAAATTAGCCGGATATGGTGGCACATACCCGACTATTGTCCCATCTACTTGGGAGGCTGAAGCAGGAGGATCACTTGAGCCCAGAAGTTGGAGGCTGCAGTGAGCCAAGATTATGCCACTGCACTTCAGCTTGGGTGACAAAGCAAGACCCTGTCTAAAATAGTCAAACAAACAAAACCCCCACACAATAACCTAAATATAAAGTAAAGTAATTAAAGCCTTAGAGTCTTTTTCAGGGTCCTTGTGGACAATGAAGCTACTGACCAGGAGGAGGTTAGACAAAGATTTGAAACTACAGATTTGGTCAAAATATATTTTGCTTCAAAAATTGGTATCCAAGCTGAAACAATGGACTCTTTTGAACTCTACCATTGAAGAATATATTGTCATATGCTCAAAACCGGTGATTTATTTGATTTATTGTAGAGATAAGCTCTCATCATGTTACCTAGCTGACCTTAAACTCCTGGGCACAAGCAATTCTCTTGCCTTGGTCTCCCAAAGTGCTGGGATTACAGGCATGAGGCACTGTGTCCAGCTTATAAAGTCATTTTTATTTGCAAAATGCAAACAACAATATTTTAGCAAAATGTGAATTTTTAGTGAACAGAGCAGCATTTTAAAAAATAAATGGGGCCAAATCAATCACATGTAAAACCGTTGGTTTGCTTATATCTTGAATTTACTAACTAACACTGTTTTATTTATCTAGTTAGTTTTTTGGTTTTTTTTTGATTTGGAGTCTCACTCTGTTGCCCAGGCTGGAGTACAGTGGCACATTCATGGTCACCCCAGCGTCAACCTGCTGGGCTCAGGCGATCCTTTTGCCTCAGTCTTCCAAGTAGCCGGAACTACAGGCGTGCAACCATGCCCAGCTAAGTTTTTGATATTGTAGAGATGAGGTCTCACCAAGTTGCCCAGGTTGTTTTCAAACCCGTGGGCTCAGTCAATCCCCTCACCTTGGCCTTATTTAGTTAGTTTTTCTACTCTTTTCTCCCTTCTCACTGCTGCATTAAACTAATATTTAATTTGTTTTTAAGACTAGTTTGATGCAGTAGTGAGAAGGGAGAAAAGAGTAGAACAAGGAGTTTGATCTGACTGTGAACAATCAACTGAGATAACTTGCTACCACTGACTACCATTGGAACAGCCTACTTCATTTATTGAGAGCATCTCATCTCAGAATTTTTTTTTCTTTACTTAGTATATTTAACAGGATGGCAAAATGATGACTTGTGGATTTTTTTAAAATAAGAAAGTAGGATTTATTGAGAGGACAGAAAATCTCCCACAGTGGGAGGGGACCCGAAGGGGTTGCCCATGAATGTTTTTACTGAAAAAAAAAAAATAGCATTGCTTTAATAAAAAATGACATTTGTTTGCAGAAGGATTAAGATGGCTAATTAGAGGCAGCTAGAGTGTTTCTCCTATGAAGTAATCCAAGATAGAGAGAGTTTCCTTAACACCTAGAGAGAAAAAGAACCAGCAGCATGCCCCATGACTCATCAAAGAAGCAATGCCAAGAAGAGAAAAATCAATCGACCTGGGTTGGAACTAGCCAGACTCTTACCTGAATCACAGCACAGACCACAAGCAGCCTCTAGATGCAGTGGGGAAGGTGAGTGAGGGGAGTTCAGGAATTCTGTGCTCCTGTCACAAACTTGGTCAACAATGGAACCTAACCAAAATGAAATCTTTGAAATTCTAGAGATAGGGTTAAAAAGATTGACTATAAAGTTGCTCAATGAGACCCAGGAGAAAGCTGGAAATCATTATAAAAAGATTTTAAAAAACTATTCAGGACAAAAAAGAAAAATTTTCTAGAGAGATAAACACCTTAAAAAAAATAAACTGAAATTCTGGAAATGAAAGAATCATTTAGGGAAGTACAAAATGCAGTGGAAAGTTTTGACAGTAGACTAGAACAAGTAGAAGAAAGGATATCAGAATTTGAAGACAAGGCTTTCAAATTAACCCAATCAGACAATAAAGAAAAAGAATCTACAGAGCAAAGTCTCCAAAAAAATGTGGGATTATATAAAACATCCAAACGTAAGAATCATAGGTGCTACTGAGGAAGAAGAAAAAAACAACAGATTTGGAAAACCTGTTTGAGGGAATAATGGAAGAAAACTTCCCTGGCCTTGCCAGAGGTTTAAACAACCAGATATAAGAAGCCCAAAGAATACCCAAAAAATGTATTGCAAAAAAAGCTATCCCCAAGGCATATAATCATCAGGTTATGCAAAGTTAATGTGAAGGAAACAATTTTAAGAGCAGTGAGACAAAAACATCAAATAACTTACAGAGGTAAAGCTCTTAGACTAACAGCAGACTTCTCAGAAGAAACCCTACAAGCCAGAAGAGGTTGGAGTCCCATTTTCAATCTCCTCAAACAGAATAACATTCAGCCAAGGATTTTGTATCCTGCCAAAATAAGTTTCATAAATGAAGGAGAATGAAGTCTTTCTCAGACAAGTAGATGGTGAGGGAATTAGTCACTACTAGACCAGTTCTACAAGAAATACTCAAAGGTATTTGGGTGGGATTGGCAGTAGTGGGAAACTGCCAGGACAAGGTGGGGGGGCACACCTCCTCAACTAGTGTACCTGCATAATGAACATTTGTATACGTAACCCTGAATTGTACCCCACATCTTTAAAATAACAAACTTTTTGGCTGGGCTTGGTGGCTCAGCCTGTAATCCCACGCTTTGGGAGGCCGAGGTGAGTGAATTGCCTGAGCCCTGGGTTTGAGACCCGCCTGGGCAACTTGCCGAGACCTCATCTCTACCATAAATAAAAAAAAATTAGCCTGGCATGGTAGCATGTGCCTGTAGTTCTGGCTACTTGGAAGGCTGAGGTGGAAGGATCGCCAGAGCCCAGTAGGTCAATGCTGCGGTGGCCGGGAGTGGCCACTGCACTCCAGTCTGGGCGACGGAGTGAAACTCCAACTCAATAAAATAAAATAAAATAAAATAAAATAACAAAAATTTTTAAAAAAGAAATACTCAAAGGTGTTCTAAATACTGAAAGAAAAGTAAAAATATACCAGTAGAAAAACACTGGAAATCATAAAGCTCACAGGGTTTATGGAACACCAACACAATAGAGAACATAAATAAATAAAGCAACTAGATAACATCCAGTATGATGAATGGACTAGTACCTTACATATTATTATTAACTCTGAACATAAACAGTCTCACTAAAAAGATCTAGACAGGCAGAATGGATTTAAAAAAACACAGCCCGAACAACTACTTCTTTAAGAAACCCACTTAACACAAAAAGACTCCTATAGACTCAAGGTAAAGAAGTGGAAAAAAACATTCCATGCAAATGGAAACAAAATCCGAGCAGGAATAGACATTCCCATATCAGATAAAAGAGACATGACTTCCTCCCCTACCTTGGGGAGGTGAATCTCCTCTCTCTAATTTGCTTTTGAAATAAACTATATTTTCCAAACTGAACAAACAAAAAACTGACATTAAATTAACAACAGTTAAAAAAAAAGACAGAGATTGTTCTAATATAATGATAAAGGGGTCAATCTAACAAAAAGACATAACAATTTTTTTTTTTAGTTGAAGTCTCACTCTTGTCACCCAGTCTAGAGTGCAGTGGCATGCTCACAGCCACCACAGCCTCCACCTGCTGGATTTAGGTGATCCTTCTGCCTCAGCCTTCCAAGTAGCTGGAACTACAGATGCACACCACCACACCCGGCTAGTTTTTTGTGATTTATTGTAGAGACGAGATCTCACCAAGTTGCCCAGGCTGGTCTTGAACCCCTGGGCTCAGGCAATCCTCTTGCCTTGGGCTCCCAAAGTGCTGGGATTACAAGCTATGCCACCATGCCTGACCAAGACATAACAATTTTAAATATGAGGGTGCCAAAAAAATGTATACACATTGTAAGTATGATGTTTGCTTAAAAGATGGTGTTAATCAAATGAATGCTAGCATCACCATGCAACAGGCAGGACAGTCAAAGAAAATGACAGAAGCATGATTGAGTAAACATCATACTACACATTGCTACCACAGTTTAATTCAACTTCAGAAAGTAATACATAGATAACATTTCTTAAAATGTGTATGCATTTTTTTGACAACTCTGGTATACATGCACCTAACACGAGCCTCTAGCTTTATAAAATAAATTCTACCAGACCTAAAAAAAAAAAAAAAAAAGAGATAGCAATACAACAATAATGGGTGACTTTAGCACTCCACTGACAGCAGTAGACAGATCATCAAGGCAGAAAGCCAACAGAGAAACACTGAAGTTAAACTGGTCCCTAGAGCAAATGGAACTAACAGACATCTAAGAACATTCCAACCCAAAACTACACAATATACATTTTTCTCATAAGCACATTGAACATTCTCCAAGATAGACCATATGATAGGTCAAAAATCAAGTCTCCATAAATTAAAAAATAATCCGAATCATATCAAGCACCTTCTCAGATCACAGTGGAATAAAACCAGGAATTAACTCAAAGAAGAACTCATGAAACCAAATAAACACATGAAAGGTTACCAATATGCTTCTGAGTGATCCTCAAGTCAGCAATGAGATTAAGATAGAAATTTAAAGATTTCTCAAAACGAATGACAATGAAACAAGTTATCCAGATCTTTGGGACACAGCCAAAGCTGTGCTCAGAGACCATTTATAGTGTTTAAGACCTATAGTAATAAGACTGAAAGATCACATATTGACAACAGCACACCTCAAGAAACTAGAAAAACATGAGCAAACCAAATCCAAAGCTAGCAGAAGAAAAGAATGAGGATCAGAGTCGAACTAAATGAAATTGTAATTAAAAAATACAAAGGATTGATGAAACAAAAAGTTGGTTACTTAAAAAGATAAGCATAATTGATAGACCATTAGTCAGACTAATTAAGAAACAAAGAGAAAAGATTAAAGTTAGCTCAATCAGAAATGAAATTGGTGACATTACAACTGATATGATGGAAATACAAAAGACCATCCAGGATTATTATGAACACCTTTAAACAAACTAGACATTCTGAGGAAATGAATAAATTCTTGGAAACATACAACCTACAACCTTGAATCAGGAAGAAATAGAAACCCTGAACAGACCAATAAAGAGTAGTGAGATTGAAAATGTGATTAAACGTTTCCAAACAACAACAACAAAAAAGCCCAGGACCTGATGGACTGAGAGCCTAATTCTACCAGACTTTCAAAGAAGAACTGGTGCCAATTTTACTGAAGTTATTACATAAGATCGAAGAGGAAGGAATTTTCCTTAACTCATTCTACAAAGCCAGTATCACACTGATACCAAAGCCAGGAAAAAACACAACAAAAAAAGAAAACTACAGACAATATCCCTGATGAACATAGATGTAAAAATCCTCAACAAAATATTAGTAAACCAAATTCAACAGCACATTAAAAAATAAAAAAGTCCACCACAATCAAGTGGGTTTTAGCCCTGGAATGCAGGATGTTTCAACATATGCAAGTTAATAAATGTGATCCACTACATAAACAGAATTAAAAACAAAAATTATGTGATCATTTGATTAGATGCAGAAAAAGCGTTTGATAAAACCCAGCATTCCTTCGTGATAAAAACTCTCAGCAATGTCAGGTGCGGTGGCTCACACCTGTAATGCCAGCACTTTGGAAGGCGGAGGTGAGAGGATTGTCTGAGACCAGGGGTTCGAGACCAGCCTGGGCAACTTGGCGAGACTTCATCTCTACACTAAATTAAAAAAAAAATTATCCAGGCATGGTGGCACACACCTGTGGTTCCAGTTTCTTGGAAGGCTGAGGCAGAAGGATCACCTGAAAACAGCAGGTCGAGGCTGTGGTGGCCATGAGCGTGCCACTGCACTCCAGGCTGGGCGACAGAGTGCAATTCTGACTCAAAAAACAAACAAACAAACATACAAACAAAAAACCCTTCTACAGGCATAGAAGGAACATTTCTCAGAGTACTAAAAGCCATATATGACAAACCAACAGCCAAAGTCATCCTGAATGGAGAAAAAAGTTGAACGCATTCTCCCTCAGAGCCGGAAGAAGGAAAGGAGGCTCACATTCACCACTCAGAGTCAACATAGTACTGGAAGTCCTAGCAAGAGCAATCAGGCAAGAAAGAGAAATAAAGGGGACCCAAATTAGAAAAGAAGAAATCAAACTATGTCTGTATGCCGACAATATGATCTTAAACCTAGAGAATCATAAAGACTTCTCTAAAAGATTCCTGGATTGACACACGAATTCAGTAAAGTTTCAGGATACAAAACCAACACACACAAACCAGTAGCACTGCTACACACTGATAAAAGACCAAGCCGAGAATCAAATCAAGAACTCAATTCCATTTACAATAGCAGCCAAAAAGCTAAAATTCCTAGGAATATATTTAACCAAGGCGGTGAAAGATCTCTACAAGGAGAACAATAGAACTCTGATGAAAGAAGTTGTAGTGGACACAAACAAATGGAGAAAATCCCATGCTTATGGATTGGAAAAATCAACATGGGTGAAATTACCATATTACTTACCCAAAGTAATCTATAGATTCAACACAATCCCTATCAAACTAACAAGGTCATTTTTCACAGAATTTGAAAAAATAATCCTAAAATTCATATAGAACCAAAAACAACAACAACAACAACAACAAAAAAGCCAGGATAGCCAAAGCAATCCTAAGTAAAAAGAACAAAGCTGGAGGCATCTCATTACCTTACTTAAAATTATACTACAAGTCTGAGGTAACCAAAACAGCATAATACTGGTACAAGAGCAGACACATGGACCAATGGAACAGAATAGAGAATTCAGAAATAAGTTCAAATATCTACAACCAACTGATCTTTGACAAAACAGACAAAAACATACACTAGGGAAAGGACACCCTAGTCAATAAATGGTGCTTGGAAAACTGGATAGCTACATGCAGAAAAATGAACCTTGATTCCTATTTCTCACCATATACAAAAATTAACTCAAGATGGATTAAAGACTTAAATGTAAGACCTAATGCTATAAAAATCCCAGAAGAAAACCTAGAAAAAACTCTTCTGGACATTGGCCTACACAAAGAATTTATGTTTAAAACCTCAAAAGCAAATGCAACTAAAACAAAAATAAATAAATGGGACTTAAACTAAAAAGCTTCTGCACAACAAAATAAATAATCAACAGAGCAAATAGGCAGCCTACAGAATGAAAGAAGATATAAACTGTACATCTCACAAAAGACTAACTTCAAGAATCTACAAAGAATTCAAGCAAATCAGCAAGAAAAAAGCAAATGACCTCATTAAAAAGTGGGCAAATGACATGAACAGATATCTCTCAAAAGAAGATATTCAACTGGCCAACAAACATAGAAAAAATGCTCAACGTCACTCATCATCAGGGAAATGCAAATTAAAACCACAATGAGGTATCACCTTATACCAGTCAGAATAGCCATTATTAAAATATAAAAAAAAAAATAGATGCTGGCACAGATGTGGTAAAGGGGAATGCGTGTACACTCTTGGTGGCTGTGTAAATTAGTACAACTATGGAAATTGGTAGAGATTTCTCACAGCACTAAAAGCCCATTCCGAGGTATCTATCTAAAGGAACAAGCAAAGTTATATATAAAAGACACATGCTTCCAGGCTCGGTGGCTCAGCCTGTAATCCCAGCACTTTGGGAGACTGAGACGAGTGGATTGCTTGAGCCTGTGGGCTCGAGACCAGCCCAGGCAACTTGGTGAGACCTCATCTCTACAATAAATCAAAAAATTAACCGGGTGTGGTAGCGAGTGCCTGTGGTTCTGGCTACTTGGAAGGCTGATGTGGAAGGATCGTGGAGCCCAGCAAGTTGATGCTGGGGTGGCCTTAAGTGTGCCATTGCATCCCAGCCTGGGCGATGGAGTGAGACTCTGACTCAAAAAAAAGGACACATGCACCTGCATGTTCATTGCAGCACAACTCACAATTTCAGGATGTGAAATCAACCAAAATGTCCATCAACTGACCCCTGGATAATGAAAATATGATCTATATAAACTATGGAATACTATTCAGCAGTCAAAAGAAATGAAATAATGTCTTTTGCAGCAACTTGGTTGGGATTGGAGAACATTATCCTATGTGAACTAGCACAGGAACAGAAAACCAAACACCACATGTTCTCACAAGTGGGAGCTAAACTAAGGATCTGAAAAGGCATAGAGAAGGGTATAATGGACATTGGAAACTCGGAGGGGTGCAGGGGTGGAGGGATGAAAAATCACCTATCGGGTACAATGTGCACAGGTGAGAGTGGCGGGTACACTTAAAGCCCAGACTTCTTTGCTGCTATACAATACAACCTTGTAACTAAAAACTATTTGTATCCCCTAAAGCTATTGAAATAAAGAAAAAGAATGCTACTTTCCTTCCCAGACCCCACCTGAATTTGACTTTTGTAATAATATTCCTAACTAAAAGCTCAGACTTTGGCATTTTCTGACTTGGGTTCATGTCTCAGCTTTTGTGCTTACTCACTCTATGACTTATCCTTGAGCTTGAGGCAAAACTGAGAACCCCTTGGAGCTATTTTAAAAAAGATTATTGGCTCACACCTGTAATCCCAACATTTTTGGAAGTTGAGGCAGGAGCATTTCTTGAACCCAGGAGTTTGAGACCAGCCTGGGCAATATAGTGAGACTCCAGTCTCCACAAAAAAAGGAAAAGGAGGAGGAGGAGGAGGAGGAGGAGGAGGAGAAACTGTTTGAGGGTTGTGTGAAGAAAGTTGATGTTGAGGACCATAAACCGTTTGAGAGTTTTTAATTTACATTTGTTAAAACTTACAGCTTCAATGGTCAAATCTCACTTTCTTCACTTAAATTGTTTTCTGACAAATAAGCGCAAATTTGTAACCTATACTGATCCCTTGAGTAGGGAGTCTATCAGTCTTCCAGTCTGTCAGTTAGTGACTTGTTCTTTCAGAATGCCTGATGGTAGCCTAACATTTCTGCTTGTATTCTATTGTCTTTGTAGCCACATTTTAAGTGTCTCCCCTGGATAATTTCCCTTCATAGCTTATGATGAAGTCAAAACAAACAAACATATATACATACAAATCTCTTGTCATCTATATGTATTTTAAGATTCTGGGATCTCCACAATATTGTTACACCAAGAGAGAAGAGAAAATTGACAAGAAATTAAAACTGATTCTTGGTAGCAGCTTGTTTCAATCCAATTTTACGAAATGGGTACATTTGCTGAAATAGCATCTTACATATTTGCCACAGGCATGCTTTTACTCACTTTTTTTTTCTCCTGGCAGTAACTAATTTAAAAATACTGCTTCTATATTCAAACACACATATGAAGCAGATTGTAAGAGTTTTAATAGACAATTTCTATTCTGGAGCTACCTATTAAGTTTGAGACCTGTATTATTGTCAGAAGGCATTTTTTGAGCTTTAGCTGGGAGTACTAGCTTATGCCTATAGTCCCAGCACTTTGGGAGACCAAGGTGAGAGGATTGCCTGAGCCCATAAGTTCGAAACCAGCCTAGACAACTTGGCAAGACCTCATCTCTACAATTAAAAAAATCAAAAAATTAGCCAGGTGTGGTGGCATGCACCTGTAGTTCCAGCTACTTGGAAGGCTGAGGCAGAAGGATCACCTGAACCCAGCAGGTTGAGGCCGTGGTGGCCATGAGCATGCCACTGTACTCCAACCTGGGCAACATAGTGAGACTCTCATTCAGGAAAAACAAAAAAAATCCTGCTCTACTCACCTTTACTTTTATAGACATCACCTTCCAATACAGCTCTTGCATTCCTAACAACACCTTAGTATCTGTTTATAAGAAAACTTGAAATAACACAGTAGGCTCTAGGAGCGAAGATCGGGTGGCAACAGGGCCCCATCCCGGGTGGTCTATGAAACACAGTTTCTGGCACAAGATGACAGCCAAATTGCTAAAACTTTCACTGGTGGTGATTTGGGAAAATGTTCTGGTGGAGAACACTTTGGTTGGTACTCTAAGTCAGGCTTTTAAGAAGTGCCCTGGTGGTGGTAGGGAGACAATGCATACAAGGACATGAAATTGGTTGGCTGTTATTGTTGTGTTGATGTCTTACTGGGGGATGATAACATGTTGAGGGCATTTAACAAATGTTTGCAAGTGTGAATGTTCTAAGGCCTCTTGGTAACCAGAAATAACTGGGAGCCATAATCAGGACTTAATAGTTGTTTGAGTCATCAAGCTCTGAAGACATTTGAATGCTCAGCCAAGGCAGAACTGCTATGCCCAGGTAAGGGATCTGGTTGGGAAACCCTGACTGGCAGTCATTCTGTACTCTATGCATCAGGGTAGGAATAGTTCGCTAAAGGAAAATCAGAGTACTGTTCCAAAATGATGACAGAGGCTGCAAACAGGCATGAACAACTGATATTTACCATTGAGTCACATTACTACCAGTGCCAGTAAATGGAGGTAGAAAGACTTGGTAGCAGAAAAAAAATAGGAATGAATTTACTTTAATTTCAACATTCCACTTCATGCTCCTGAAGGGGTCATATTTATGAGTTCTGCATATCCATTTGTTTTCAACAATTTGAATTCTATTTCTTAAGTGAACAGGATGCCATCTGTCTCTAAAATGTGTGTGAGTGTATGTGTTGTGTACTGACAAAGAGAGAGTAAGAGTGTGAGAGAGAGAGAGAGAGAGAGAGAGAGAGAGAGAGAGATGGATGGAGGGAGGGAGGGGAGAGAGAGATTATGTATTTGGGAAGAATGAAAATTGAGAGGAATGGCAAGATTCGTGCTTTTTTTTTTTTTTTTTTTTTTGAGTTGGAGTCTCACTCTGTTGCCCAGACTGGAGTGCAGTGGCCGCTCCCTGCCACTGCAGCCTCAACCTGCTGGGCTCCGGCGATCCTTGCACCTCAGCCTTCTGAGTAGCCGGAATTACAGGCATGCACTACCATGCCCGGCTGGTTTTTTGATTTATTGTAGAGATGAGGTCTCGCCAAGTTGCCCAGGCAGGTCTCAAACCCACGGGCTCAGGCAATTCACTCACCTCAACCTCCCAAAGCACGGGATTACAGGCTGAGCCACTGAGCCAGCCTGATTCGTGCTTTCTTAGAAATGGGTCCCAACCCTGAATTGTACCCCATATCTTTAAAGAAGAAAACAAAAAGAAAAGAAAAGAAACAGGAACTATGGGGATTGGGATGAGTAAATCAACTTTAGCATGGTGTCTTCCATCCTGGAAGTGGAACAGCTTTGAATGGGGGCTAGTTTTATCAATGAAAAGGGGATAATATTTGTAGGGCTTAAATTCATTTAGATACGTTTTTTAGATCTTAACTGACCAGTACTCTTCAAAAATATCAAGTAATGAAAAGCAAGACTAAGGAATTATTCCAGATTTAAAATCACATGAAATTAAATGCAAGGTGATTTTCCATGAGACCCTGGACCAGAAAAAAGGACATGACTGGTACAATTGGTAAAATCTGAATAAGGTCTATAGACCAGTTTTCAAATATTCTATCAATATGAGTTTCCTGGTTTTGATTATTGTACTGTAGCTTATAATATATGTTGACATTTGGGGAAACTGCAAAGGGTATATTAGAGTTCTTTGTACTCACTTTACAACTCTTTTGTAAGTCTGAAATTATTTCAACAATTTAAAAAAGTTTAAATTGTCATACATGCGCAGCTAATTTAATTAAAAGACTCCCAGACAATTGCAAAAACAGCTAGTATGAGAGTAGTGACCATTTGGAAAGCATGCCTCCTGGTTTCAAGGTAAGTTTTTGTATCAGCTAGAATAGACTAGGATATACTGTGTTATAAAATGAATCTAGAAACCTTAGCTGCTTAGCACATAGAAGTTTCTTTCTCACACAAAGTCCACTATGGATCTGGTGGTTTCCAGCGCAGTACCCTAAGCATTAACTCTGTTTCTATTCCTGTCTCAGCAGGGAAGGGGAAAGTGTGGATGGTCTTAAACTCCAGGAAGGCTAACATCACTTCTGCTCAAAGCTCATTGGCAATAAATGGCCACATGATCCCATGTAACTGCAAGGAGGTTGAAAAATGTAGTGGAATCCCATAGGGAGAGTATATGCCTTTGCCACAGAGCTATTATCTTGCAGAAGAGAAAACTGGCTCAGAAAAATTAAGTAACTTCTTCAAGGACACATATCTTATTAACAGTATGTGAAACTTGTTGTCTGTTATAATTATTTCTAAAGTACATAATGAAAAATCTGTTCGTTGCTTGAATGTCTTATGTGGCAAAAAGCCAGCAAGGATGTTTCAAACACATCCTCATGAAATGTAACCAAAATGTAGAAATAACGAGGTTGCCCCCAAGAACTTGATAATAAGGGAAATATTGTCATTTGAGAGTTTAACTGATGAAATCCACACTTTGTAGATTATAACTTGACTGCAGGGTTGATACATTGTTGTGATTTTCATTACCACTGACCTATCTCTATCACAGCACTGCCCCTTACAATTATACTCTGTAGATCTTGTCTTTATTTTTATTTTGAGAACATAGCATGCTTACAAAAGGTATATGAAAATCTATATAATTTAAGGAACAATAATGAATATTCACATACCTAGTAGTCAACCGAGTGATTGAACTTTACCATACCCCAAAATCCCTGTATATATTCTTCCTGGATTCTACGGCACTAATTCATCGCCAGTAGTAATTACTATCCAGAATTTGTGCTAATTATTCTCTTAACTTTCTTTACTGTTTTTACCAACTAGTAGCATATTCCTAAATAACACACTGCTTAGTTTTTACCTATGTTTGAACTTCATACAAAGGTCATCATTTTGTATGAGCTCTTCTATGGCTTGTTTTTTAAGTTTAACATTGTTTTGTGATTCGTCCATACAGATGCATGTAGCTATAGTTTAATTTCCATTGCTTTATGGTATTCCGTTTAATAAATATACCATAATTAGATGCTTTATGGTATTCCATTTAATAAATATACCATAATTATTAATAGATTCTACTTGGATGAGTATTTGGATGGTTTCCAATTTTCTTTCTTTGTCATTACAAGCAGTACTGTTGTACATGTTTTGTTCATGCCTCCTGACGAACATGGGTAAGAGATTTTCCTAGATTTTATATCTAGGACTGAAATTGTTAGGCTATAAGGTATATGCATGTTCAATTTACCAGGTAATTACAAACTGTTTTCTGAAGTGCCTGTGCCAATTTATACTTCATCAAAGATGAGAACTGCCACTGCTTCACATCATTGTCAAAACTGAGAATTTGAATTTTTTTCCTGATGTGGCGATGTGAAATAATATCTCACTGGTACTTTAACTTTAATTAAAATTTTATTCCCTGATAGTTGGGTTAAACATCTTTATATAAGTTTATTAGCCATTTGAGATTTATTTTTCTTTTTCATTACTTTTGTCTATTTTTCTGTTGAGCTTTATCCTTATATACTGGGGTGCCCCAAAAGTATATACACTTTTGCTCAAAAGATGGCCTTAATCAAATGAATGCTAGTGTCTCCATGTGACAGGAAGGACAGTAGAATTGACCAGTGCATCTACCAAGTGTGACTTATATTCATCTTTTGTTATTGGTATATATTGAGTATTACAATTTTATTTTATAGTTTTTATTTATTATTATTTTTTTGAGTTGGAGTCCCACTCTGTCACCCTGGCTGGAGGGCAGTGGCACACTCACAGCCATCACAGTCTCGACCTGCTGGGCTTAGGCTATCCTTCTGCCTCAGCCTTCCAAGTAGCTGGAACTACAGGCACGAGCCACCATACCCGGCTAAATATTTTGATTTATTGTAGAAATGAGGTCTCACTAAGTTGTCCTGGCTGGTCTCGAACCCCTGGTCTCAGGTAATCCTCTCGCCTCAGCTTCCCCAAGTGCTGAGATTACAGGCTTGAACCACCACGCCCAGCGGTATTACAATTTTAATAGTTTTTTTCTTTCTTAAAGTGTATATATATTTTTGGCATCCTCTGTAAATTATCTGTCGATATGTGTATTCTTGTGAAGGAATTATACGTGTGTGTGTGTGTGTGTGTGTGTGTGTGTGTGTGTGGCTTGTCTTTTATTTTTTTTTGTGTTGTCTTTTTTACATGGAATGGAATTTAATTTATCAAGATTTGTGAGACCTTTTTTTTTTTTTTGAGTAGGAGTCTCATTGTTGCCCAGGATGGAGTACAGTGGCACGATCACAGCTAACTCAGCTTCAACCAGCTGGGCATAGGCAATCCTTCTGCCTCAGCCTCCTGAGTAGCTAAAACGACAGGCATGTACCATGGTGTCTGGCTAGTTTTTGATTTATTGTAGAGACATGGTCTCACTGTGCTGCCCAGGCTGGTCTCAGACTCCTGGGCTCAGGCAATCTTCTCACCTCAGCCTCCCAAAATGCTGGGATTACAGGCATGAGCCACTGTGCTTGGTGAGACAGATTTTGTTTTATACTCCCAAACTCCTAATAAATTTCTTTTTCTACACAAACACTTATCCTTGTCATATACTCATTTTGTTCTTTTCATTTTTGTTTATCTTAGAGTCTCTGATGATTTCATTGAACATAAATGGCAATATAATAATACTTTGAGTTGTCACACTAAACAATAAAACAAAGTTGCCTGTTTTGCCTCACTATGTCTTTATGGTTTTTAGAATAGGATATGTTCATTTGCCCAGATAGCCCCCAGAACAAATAATAGTCATTTGTTTCATTGTTCTTCAACTGGTTTCAGAAAGACCTTAAATTACTGTACTAAAGTTGCAATTCTGCCTGGTGGAACTTCTCCTACTAAATGGAAACTGGGAGAAAAGTGAAATTGTGAAATCTATGATAGGTTACTAGATGTAAGTGTGTGTTTTTAGTGGTTCAATACTGGCAATATTAAGAAATTAAGAGTAAATTGGCTGGATGTGGTGGATCATGCCTGTAATCTCAGTGCTTTGGGAGGTTGAGGTGGGAGGATTGCCTGAAACCAGGAGTTCAAGGCCAGCCTGGGCAACATAGTGAGACCCTTGTCTCTACAAAAATTTAAAAAAAACAAACCAGAAATGGTAGCAATGCGTGCCTGCAGTCTTAGCTACCTGGAAGGCTAAGGTGGGAGGATCATTGGAGCCCAGGAGTTCGAGGCTGCAGTGAGCCATGATCATGCCACTGCACTCCAGTCTGGGAGACAGAGTCAGATCTTGTCTCAAAAAAAAAAAAAAAGTAAATAAATAGGCTATTATTTAAAACCTTATGCTTTAGTAAGTATCATGTATAGAAACAAATAAGTTTGTAGGAAAGTTGACCATAATGCATAATTTAGGTTACTAAGTGTTTTCCTAAAATTTTAAATCCTTTTTTTCCTTTTCTTTTCTTTCTTTCTCTTTTTTTTGTAGAAATGTTTCGCTATGTTGGCCAGGCTTGTCTCAAACTCCTGGCCTCAAGTGATTCTCTCGCCTCAGCCTCCCAAAGTGCCAATATTACAGGTGTGAGCCACCATGCCTGGCCTATCTTTCATTTTTATACTAAATGATTATTAAAATTTAATGTGCAATTTTTCGTTTGTCATTTTGGAAGGCTTTATTATAAGGGCAACTCTTCCCATCTGATGTCAAACATCAGGTTTGTCAGTAAACTGAACTCCTCTCAGGGTGAAATTTATTCTTCCTGAGATACAAATTTCCTTCTATATTTCTGAAATAAAGGTTTTGTTTTTCTAGTGCCTGATGAACCTGGGTGCATTGGTAAATCCAAGTGATTTACTTCCCACACGATGCTGAGAAATTGCAAAACAGTAAGATGGTCTTTCTACACACCTCCACTCTTTGGGACTGGGTTGTCTTTTCTGTCAAGGAATCTTATTGAGAGTATGTCTCCTCCCCTTGCCAACTTCCTCAGGGTCCCCTGGGCATAGGTGTTGAGGTGGGGAAGGGGTGGAAAAAAAATTTTTCCTCTTTATTTAATCGTAAAGATGTGGGATACAAGTCAGGATTAGGTATATAAGTGGTCTACGTGCAGGTGAAGTTTGGGTCTCCCACTGGTCCTCACTTCCCCTGGTTTAGGATCAGGTACGCTTAGTGATGTTATGTGCACCCTCTCCCTTGGCAGTGTCCTGTTACTGCTGATTCCTCTCTTGTAGTATTGTGATTAATGTTCAGGCCCCTCTTATGAGTGAGATCATGTGGTATAGAAAAATATTTTCAAAAAAGTAAGTCCAGGATGGGCACAGTAGCTCATGTCTATAATCCCAGCACTTTGGGAAGCTGAGGTGAGAACATTGTCTAAGTCCACAAGTTCGAGACCAGCCTGGGCAACTTGGTGAGACCTCATCTCTACAAAACAAAACAAATTAGCCAGGCATGGTGGTGTGTGCCTGTAGTTCCAGCTACTTGGAAGGCTGAGGAGGAAGGATCATCTGAGCCCAGCAGGTCGCAGCTGCGGTGGCTGTGAGCGTGCCACTGCACTCTAGCCTGGGCGACAGGAGTGAAACTCCAACTCAAAAAAAAAAAAAGTTCTGACTTCCTGAATTGTCAGTGCCTAGAGTAGCCATTGACTAGGGATAACTTTCTTTGTGATGCCTTTGTAAAAAAAATTTATTGTAGATATGAGGCCTTACCAAGTTGCCTAGGCTGGTCTCGAACTTGTGGACTTAGGCAATCTTCTCACCTCGGCCTCCCAAAGTGCTGGGATTATAGGCATGAGCTACCGCACCAGGCCTTGTGATGTCTTTTAATGATCAGCTGTTTTTAGTTGTATTCAGATTTATCAGTCTTTATGATTTACGCTTTTTGTCTCTAGTTTAACAGATTCTGCACTACTCTGAGGTGATAAAAATATTCCCCTACCTTGTTTTCTAAAAGTTTTATAGTTTTGTTTTTAATAGTTGGTCCCTAATCACACATGAAGTGCACATATATACATTTTCATATTTATTTGCCAAGTTCCACCAAATAAACTTATTAACATTTTGACTGTAATTATTTTAGATCTGTGTATCAATTTAGGGAAAATTGATATCTTGATGTTATTGAGTCTTCAATGTATGAACATGATTTATTTTGTATTTCCTTTAGTGTATTTTAATAAAATATTTATTTATTTATTATTTATTTATTTTTAAGCAGGCCCTCACTTTGTGCCCAGGCTGGAGTGCAATGGCACGATCATAGCTCACTGTAGTTTCAAATTCCTCAGTTCAAGAGATTCTATTGCTTTGGTCTCTCAAAGTGCTGGAATTACAGGTATGAGCCATTGTGCCCACCCCCTATTTTAACAAAGGATATGCTTCTTCCTTTAAAGCACTTGTGTCTCTTTTGTTAGAGGTATTCCTAAAATGTACTTTTAGCTTTTGTTGCTTTTTATTTTTGACACTTTATTTTTAATTTTTAGAGACAGGGTCTTGCTCTGTCTACCAGGTTGGAGTGCAGTGGTGTGATCATAGCTCTCTGTCAACTTAAACTCCTAGGCTGAAGCAGTTCTCTCACCTCAGTCTCTCAAGTACCTGACTGTAGGTGCATGTCACCATGCTTGGCTAATTGTTTATTTTTAGAGATGGGGTCTTGCGATATTGCCCAGGTTGGTCTTGAATATCTGACCTCAAGCGATCTTCCTGCCTTGGCCTCCCAAAGCACTGGGATTACAGGCATGAGCCACTGTGCCTGGAAAACACTTCAAATTTTGATACCTTTTTTTTTTTTGAGTTGGAGTCTCACTCTGTGGCCCAGACTGGAGTGCAGTGGCCGCTCCCGGCCACCGCAGCCTCGACCTGCTGGGCTCCGGCGATCCTTCCGCCTCAGCCTTCCAAGTAGCGGGAACTACAGGCGCGCGCTACCACGCCTGGCTAATTTTTTGATTTATTGTAGAGATGAGGTCTTGCTTGCCCAGGCAGGTCTCGAACCCGCGGGCTCAGGCAATCCACTCACCTCAGCCTCCCAAAGGCGTGGAATTACAGGCTGAGCCACCCAGCCCGGCTTTGATACCTTTTATAGCTATCATTTTTAAAAGTTTATTCTCTAACTACTGGATAATAGAAATACAATTGATTTGTATTTATTCTGTGACCAATAACCTTGTCAAACTGTCTTATTAATTTCATCAGTAGATTCTCTAATATTTTATTTTATTTTATTTTTAGTTGGAGTCTCACTCTGTCACCCGTGGCATGCTCCCGGCCACCACAGCCTCGACCTGCTGAGCTCTGGCGATCCTTCCGCCTCAGCCTTCCAAGTAGCTGGAACTACAGGCACGCGCCGCCACACCAGACTAGTTTTTAAAAATTTTATTTATTGTAGAGACAAGTTGCCTGGGCGGGTCTTGAACCCACGGACTCAGGCAATCCACTCGTCTCAGCCTCCCAAAGTGCTGGGATTACAGGTTGAGCCACTGAGTCTGGCCTCTCTAATATTTTAAAGAAGGCAATCATCTTTTGCAAATAATGACAGGTTTTTCTTGTTTTTTATCCTTATATTATTATCATAAACTTTTAGTTGTTTTCCCTCTTTTTCTCTGTCTTACTTGGTTTTGTTTGGCTCTCTAGTACAGTTTTGGAAGAATATTATGATAATCGATACCTTTGTGTTGGTTCCAGTTTTAAAACAAACATTTCCAGCATTTCACCACTATGTATTCTGTTTGCTATAGGTCTTATTACTGTAGGGGGATTTCTATTATTAGGTTGTCATTTAAAAGAATTCTGAAAAGGTTGGGTGTAGTGGCTCACCCTGTAATCCCAGCACTTTGGGAGGTCAAGATGGGAGGATTTCCTGAGACCGGGGTTCAATACCAACCAGCCTGGACAACTTGGCAAGACCTTGTCTCTACAATAAATAAAAATAAAAAAAAAATTAGCCGGGTGTGGTATGTGCCTGTAGTTCCAGCTACCTGGAAGACTGAGGTGGAAGGATCACTGAGCCCAGCAAGTCAAAGTTGCAGTGGCTGTGAATGAGCCACT
This sequence comes from Tarsius wallacei, assembly GCA_963574415.1. Lineage (NCBI taxonomy): Eukaryota > Metazoa > Chordata > Mammalia > Primates > Tarsiidae > Tarsius > Tarsius wallacei. Next base: position 26,807 of record CAUYQG010146551.1, read on the forward strand.
GCACTCCAGCCTGGGCGACAGTGAGATTCTGACTCAAAAAACAAAACATGAATAGATATTGCATTTTTTTTTGAGTCAGAGTCTCACTCTGTCACCCAGGCTGGAGGGCAGTGGCACTCTCCCGGCCACCACATCCTCCACCTACCAGGCTCAGGTGATCCTTCCACCTCTGCCTTCCAAGTAGCTGAAACCACAGGCACGCGCCACCATGCTCAGCTAATTTTTTTATTTATTGTAGAGGCGAGGTCTTGCCATGTTGCTTAGGCTGGTCTTGAACTCCTGAGTCAGGAAATCCTCTCGCTTCTGCCTCCCAAAGTGCTAGGATTATAGTGTGAGCCACCTCACTTGGCCTGATAATTGAATTTTTAATCAAATTATCACACATTTCCTTTTTTTGACCGGTCAATATACTTAATTACATAATAGGGCTTCTAATCTTAAACTAATGTCACATTTCTAGATAAGTCCAAATGGCAGGCTATTTTTCACACAGTTAACAATGTGATCTTCATAAAAGTACAAGTCAGACAATGCCATTCTCTGTTCCGAAGAATTCCACCTCTCCTCACTGCACTTAGAATAAGATCCAAGCTCTGTCTGTGGCATCCGTTTCTTCTGCCCTTGCCTCTTCTTGTTCTCCAACCTCATCTCTCTTTTTTTTTAAAGTAGAATTTATTGAGAGTACAGAAAAGCTCCCACAGTGGGAGGGGACCCGAGGGGTTTTGTGACAAGAAAAACCTGTCATAAAACCAACCTCATTTCACTCAACTTCTTGTTTGCATTAGACCTTTTTTCATTTCTTCAACTCATGCCAATTTCTACCTTAGGGCTTTTGCTTTTGGGCTGTAATGCTGTTCCTTTACAACTTCACAGGGATGGCTCTTTTTGCTCACTTAGGCCTCAGTTCAAGGAATACCTTTTGGCCGGGTGTGGTGGCTCATGCCTGTAATCCCAGCACTTTGGGAGACTGAGGCAAGAGGATTGCCTGAGCCCGAGGGTTGGAGACCAGCCTGGGAAAACCATCACCTTTTTATAAGACTCTGATGAGTGTCTCTAAGGACCCCTCTCTCAGGTTACTCTCATTACCCCTCCTCCAGTCACTTATTTATTTATTTATCTACTTATCTAGTTGTTTGTTTGTTTATTTGAGTCAGGGTCTCATTCTGTGTCCCAGGCTGGAGTGCAGAGGCACAATCACAATACATTGTAGCCTCCAATTCCTGGGCTCAAGCAATACTCCTGTGTCAATCTCCCAAGTAGCTGGGACTACAGGTGTGTGGCACCACACCCATCTATTTTATTTTTATTTTTATATTTTGTAGAGATGAAGTCTTGTTATATGCCCAGATTGTTTTAGAACTTCAGGCCTCAAGCAATCTTCTCTCCTCAACCTCCCAAAGTGCTGGGATTACAGGCATACGCCACCATGCTTGGCTACTCTGGTATTTCATCCATGTCTGTAGTTTGAATTTGCCAGTCATCTTCTTAATACGCACCAAGATCTTAGTGATCCTCTTAGTCTTGTTCTCTGTGGTATCCGCAGCACCTAGAACAGTACCTGACAGTAAACTTCAGGTTGAGTTTGTTAAATGAATGAATACATGAATGAAGTGATAGCGTCTCTTCAAGTCGCAGAAACTCTCTCGGAAGCCAGTCAGTCTTTTTCTGTTCATACTTTCCAGCTGAGACTTCAATTGGGTATATGCTTTTATTACCTATGGTTGTTGTTTCCAAGCCTCTGTTTTGTTAAGCAGAGGGAGAGTGGGGTTGCCTTGCTTGAAGAGAAAAAATAATTTGACAGTAAAGGCCAGGGACAGGTTGTAACAAACTATAAATAGTTCTATCAACTTCAAGTACATTCTTTTTTCAAATGCAACTTGCAAGCCACCCTGACATTAAAGAACATCAGTGCTGGAATTGTCCTCTGGACCTTGTCAGGCACGCCTGCTGTTCTTTAATAGCTTGGTAAATAAGCTTGGTAAATATTCGGCCTAGGCAACATAGTGAGACTTCATCTTTACAAAAAATTTTTAAAAATTAGTTGGGCATGATGGTGCATGCCTGTAGTCCCAGCTACTAGGGAGGCTGAGGCAGAAGGATCACCTGAGCTCAGGATTTTGAGATTGTGCTGAGCTATGATCTTGCCACTGCACTCCAGCCTGGGTGATAGAGTAAGACTCTGCCGGAAAAAAAAGAAAGAAAGAAAAAAAATATTAATGGAAGGTGGTGCTGTTTTATAGATCTTTTTATTTTTTATTTTTATTTTTGAGTTGGAGTATCTCTCTGTTGCCCAGGCTGCAATGCAGTGGCACACTCATGACCAATGCAGCCTCGATCTGCTGGGCTCAGGCGATCCTTCAGCCTCAGCCTTCCAAGTAGCTGGAACTATTTTTTGATTTATTTTGCCCAGCCTGGTCTTGAACCCCTGATCTCAGGCAATTCTCTCATCTTGGCCTCCCAAAGTGCTGGGATTACAGGCTTGAGCCGCTGCTCCTGGCCAGTGGTGCCATTTTGTAGATCTTTTTAATTTTATTTTTAATATTTGAATTGGAGTCTCACTCTGTCACCCAGGCTGGAGTGCAGTGGCACACTCATGACCACTGCAGTCTCGACCTGCTGGGCTTAGGAGATCTTTCTGCCTTAGCCTTCCAAGTAGCTGGAACCACAGGAGGGTGCCACCATGCCCAGCTGATCTTTTTAAAAGCTAGTATTTAAACTTGAAGAAATCCTATATTTCTTATATATAGCCTCATAAATTCTTTTTTTTTAAAATTTGAGTTGTAGTTCCACTCTGTTGTACAAGCTGGATTGCAGCGGCACACTCATGGCTACTGCAGCCTTGACCTGCTGGGCTCCCATGATCCTTCCACTTCAGCCTTCCAAGTGGCTGGAACTACAGGTGTGCACCACCACACCCAGCTAATTTTTCTGACTTATTGTAGAGATGATCACCAAGTTGCCCAGGCTGGTCTCCAACCCCTGAGCTCAGACAATCCTCTCGCCTCTGCCTCCCAAAAGTGCTAGGATTACAGGCATGAGCACCATGCCCGGCTCGCCTCATAAAATTTTATGTTTGAATATGACCTCAGATACCATCTAATCCAAAAGCATTTATTATGCAAATAAGGAAGATGACACCCAAAGCTATAAATTGATTTATCCAAAGTCACTTAGGAAATGAACATCATGATCAGGACAACTACCAAGGCTCCTGACTTGGTCCTTCCTTCCAGCACTTAAATGCCATTCACTGCAGTCACCAACTGAACAACTGAAGTAGTTGGTCCTTCACAGCAAGGCCCCCTTCTCTGAGTCCCTGCCCCTCTGACCAGAGATGATGGATCCCGTGACGGATATCTGACTTACTCTTGTCTAAGCAAATTCTTTTTTTTTTTTTTTTTTTTTTTGTTGGATTCAAAATCCGTCACCCAGACTGGAGGGCAGTGGCCGCTCCCGGCCACCGCAGCCTCGACCTGCTGGGCTCCGGCGATCCTTCCGCCTCAGCCTTCCAAGTAGCTGGAACTACAGGCGTGCGCTACCACGCCCGGCTAATTTTTTGATTTATTGTAGAGATGAGGTCTTGCTTGC
>CAUYQG010146552.1:0-26680 GCA_963574415.1 Tarsius wallacei
GGAAAGAAAAACAGCTTCAACAGATTTTTTTTTTTTTTTAATCACACTTAAGGATCCTTATAGTTACATCAGCGCTGTTCTGCCTTTGTGTAATCTGGGCATGTAATTTGTCCACACAGCCCCTATATATATATATATATATATATATGGGAACTGTCTAGATAGTCAAAAGACCTTGTCTTGGAATTCAAAAGGGTAGACCAATTTTCTTTTTCTTTCAATTGTCTCAGTATTTATGGTGATTTTATCGCTAAAGGCAGGGATTAGATATTGTATAACTCCCTTGGTGATTGCGTTCTGGAACCTGTTTGGGGTAGTGTAGACCCTCTTGGAAAGGTCTTAAAGGCAAGAAATTAAAGAATAGACTTAGGATATTTCGGTTTTTTCTCCTCGACAAATATAAACATATATAAAATAATGTGCAACTGTTAAAACAATTTTCAGTTTTCACTTAAAAACAAAATATGCACATAATATAGCAGTGAATGATAAACATTATATTCCAGTGCCTTAATATACTGATTATTAAAATGAAGGCATCACTTCTACATTTGTAAAATTTTGTTTTTATGTTATCACCTTCATAGGCTTTCTCCAGCATTGCTTTCAGTTTCTTGTCTGTTCTCAGTTATTCTCAGTGTCAGTCAGTGAAGGGTTTAATTATGTTTATTAATGCCCCAGCCAACTTCTTCACCCTCATCTCTGTTACCTGAGCACTAACAGTTCTGTGCTGCTCTCTCTGCTGAAGGGAAACTATTTCCTGTGTCTGAAGAACTTTGTACCCTGTTAGGTTTCAAACGAGATACTTGTTTTTGCTTGTTAGCCATCAGTTTATTGATAGAATACTCACAGAATTAGAGGAGTATTTGCTTCTCCAATTTAAGCTATATTTCTTTCTTTCTGCTAATACCACTAACCATTTTTATCAAAGACTTGTCCTTTTTAAACTTTTTAGCTTTTAACTTTTTAAACAAATACAAATATTTATTAGTAATGGAACATGATTTTGTATTTTTTTTTTTTTTTTAGTTGAAGTCTCACTCTGTTGCCCAGGGTGGAGTGCAGTAGCACACTTAGTGACCTGCTGGGTTCAGGTGATCCTTCCACCTCAGCTTTCCGAGTAGCTGGAACTACAGGGTGTGCCACAACACCTGGCTAATTTTTTGATTTATTGTAGAAACAGGGTCTTGCCATATTGCCCAGGCTGGTCTTGAACCCGTGGGCTCAAGCAGTCCTCTCGCCTTTGCCTCCCAAAGTACTGGGATTACAGGCATGAGCCACCACGCCCAGCAAAACATTTTTTAAATTGTATTTGTTCCATCAAATTAATTATCTGGTGATCGAATAATGGAATTGTGACCTGAAATCCCTTAATTCCTTATCCCTTCCCTCCTTCCTTGACTGGTTCTTTTCCTTCTGCTCAACCTTAGTATGTCTGTTTATTCCCATCCTCTCTCCGTGCTCCCTTTGTTGTTACTTCCCCTTTCTTTCCACAGTCTTCCTGCCCTCTCATTTTCCAACTCTACTCCGTAGTGTCCTGATTTTTTTCTTTTTTTTCTCCTAGTTGATCTCTGATTAATACTGTGAAGTCACTTTGCAGGCGTGTAGGGGCTTCCTGGAAAATAATGTCACTTGCTTAACCTGTATATTTTTTTTAAAGTGCTATTTGAATTTTTTATTTATTGTATCAGGTGAAAACAAGAATGATAATGAGGAGTCAACCTCAAAGGCTGAAATTGTCGAAGACTCGGCATCACATGGGAAGACAGCAGGAAGATTCCAGAAAGAGTTTGGAGAGAAACGTGAACAGCAGGGCAAAACAGTAGAAAGGCAGCAGAAAAACCCTGAGGAGAAAACTGGAAAAGAGAAGAAAGATTCAGGGCCAGCTACAGTTAAGGACAAAAAAACCACTGCAGGAGAGAGAGGTCCAAGGGAGAAGGGTAAAGGATTGGGAAGAAGTTTCAGTCTGAGTTCCAACTTTACTACCCCCGAAGAAGTTCCAGCGGGAACAAAGTCTCACAGATGTGATGAATGTGGTAAATGCTTCACAAGAAGTTCAAGCCTTATTCGCCATAAAATAATCCACACTGGAGAAAAGCCCTATGAATGTAGTGAGTGTGGGAAAGCCTTCAGTCTTAACTCAAACCTCGTCCTGCATCAGAGAATCCACACAGGAGAGAAACCTCATGAATGTAATGAGTGTGGCAAAGCCTTCAGTCATAGTTCAAATCTTATCCTACATCAGCGCATCCATTCTGGAGAGAAACCTTATGAATGTAATGAGTGTGGGAAGGCTTTCAGCCAGAGCTCAGACCTCACGAAACATCAGAGAATTCACACAGGAGAGAAACCCTATGAATGTAGCGAATGTGGAAAAGCTTTCAACCGAAACTCATACCTTATTTTGCATCGGAGAATTCACACTCGAGAAAAACCCTATAAGTGCACTAAGTGTGGCAAGGCCTTCACTAGGAGCTCAACCCTCACTCTGCACCACAGAATCCATGCTAGGGAGAGAGCCTCTGAGTACGGTCCAGCCTCCTTAGATGCATTTGGTGCGTTCCTGAAAAGTTGTGTTTAAAGCAAGAATTTGTCATCAAGCCATTTCCCCCTTTGTTTCTAAAATTATTTCAGAGATGTGTGCTCATGGAAGGAAAGAAAAACAGCTTCAACAGATTTTTTTTTTTTTTTAATCACACTTAAGGATCCTTATAGTTACATCAGCGCTGTTCTGCCTTTGTGTAATCTGGGCATGTAATTTGTCCACACAGCCCCTGCAAGGAAAAGCTAGTCATGGAAAATCCACATGATATTTCCACACAAGATAAAAGCACATGTGTAGTAAAATATCAGGCTTTTCAGTAATGAGGATACCTTTAAGATGCTATTGGACTCTCAGCAACCACAGCATATAATTGAAAGACCAAGATTGGCTCCATGAACATGATGCCAAGGTTAAGAAACTACTTGCTGCAAACAAGCCCTACTTGGCCAACATCTTACCTATTTCTCAAAAGAAGAGGACAGTGAAAACAAAAACTGCATTGGGACATGCTGCTCGTGCTAGTTACATATACAGTAAGTTATATATATGATCACTGGTAGCCTACCAAAGCTATAGAAATCTAGGACTGTGCTAATCAGTATCAAACCAAAGATTTCTATCTCTTCCCGAAAGAGAGGGTATGTGCACCAGTCTACAGTTCCAAAGGACTGCAACAAATGTAGATGGTTCTATCCTCATCAATGAGATCAACTCTACTGAAATGGCAACAACAATTCAATGACACTTCTCTCCCTTCTTGAAATCCCTAAAGCACTATAGCACTCCTGAATGCGTTTCTCCACAAATTAGCACTTGATTGTATACTGTGTTTTAATCCTTCATTGTTTCACGTATGAAGTTTTATTGCCCCCAAAAACGACATGCTTCGATTGTCAAGGGATATACTTCTATTCCTGCCAACACAGCATTGGACATAGTGCTGAACACATAAAACGTACTCATTGTGACTGGCTTCTAATAGGACTTCTGCATTCATGAGGAAGGGCTGTGAATCATAAGTACCTGAAATATGGGAGCCTGGCCCACTTTTAAAGAGGACCTTCAGAGCCAAAATGCATGCTAAACCTCTAGGGTCTAATGCTATTTTTGTCCCAAATATAAATGAGAGGCACTGGTTAGCTGCCTGCATAGACTTTCCAAATACAGATTGGTGAGGAAATACCATGGAATGTCAGAAACAACTCTGTTGTCATGTTAAAGAAGAAAAATATGAACACTGACTAAGGTCATTTTTTGACATTGTTCTGTGGCAAAGATCTTAGCCAGAATTTTCTTGTCAGCTGCTGAACAATATGATTATTTGGGCACTTTCTGAATTGTTTGTAACTTAGATACTAGAGTTCAGAAGATGTGATTTTTGTTACTTTTCACGAAAAGGAAAGTTGTAGGGAGCATTTTTTCCACACTTTTCCAGAAACTTTACAGAAGCATTAATCATCATTAGCTGGCAATTATTAAATGTATTTTGTTCTGAGAAGTTCACAGCTTACTTACTAAGATGTGGTTGGCTGTATCGTAGTCACAGTGCCCGTGTCTTTTCTGTTTTTCATCACTAAAAACTGAGATGAAGTTATGAAACTTTCATCCTTCCCGTCATCTATGCAGGAGGATGTCATTGGCTAGTGACATAAGCTAATGACAGAGACTGTTTGACACATCCAAGAGACCTAAGTATTGTGGGCTATATATAGACAGTCATCAGGAACTTGGGTAGAGATGGCTTTGCTCATGAGTGTTCAAATGACTGTGAACAGCCCTGTAGACACTAGAAACAAAGACTAAGGACAAATCTGAAGACTATCAGTATGACCACCCCATAATGGAAGATTGAGATTATGTAGTTTGAGATTTTCCCATAAGAAACAGTACTAAAACTACGGCTCATTGGTCATTCGTTGACCAACAGCTAAAGTCCATGAGACAGTTTTATGTGAAGCTGATGAGGTGGGGGCAAATGTGGCCTCAACTCCAGACCAAACTAAAATTCTGCACAGCAGTCATTCTTTGGCCCCTCTTTGGCTTTATTACTTATACTTAGCCCAACCACAACTTCACTGTAGCTTCTAAACAGTTTCATCAGTGTTGCCTGGGAAAACTTACCAAGTAGTAAGTAAGCCGGTCACCAGAATATTTCTACCTATTCAACCGAAGAAAAACTGCAGAGATACTCCAGAGGAGTATAGCTAAGTAACTTTTTATAGTGAAGTGGAGGTAGAAATGCTTTAAGGATTTTCTTCAAAAAATGAGCCACAGTACCGGTTGCTTAGAAAATTTCTGGTACTTTTGAGCAAGGACTTTTGCCCACTAGAAAGCAACTGACAGGTGCATAATTCCAGGCACCAACCTAAGCACTGACTTTTTTCTTAAGAGGGAAAGGACTTTGGTCAGTTCCACGTTGGCCTTTTTTTTAGCCACAGCTACATGCTGTGGTGTAATTCAGTCATCATGTTGGGGTTTTGTTTTTAAATGAAAGTTAAATGTGACCTGTGCCCTCACATTTAATTCCCATTTTATTGGGATGTCTCACTGACTTTGTTGGATACCTTGGATCTACAGCAGATGCACTCCTTGAAGTAGCTATTTGAAGATGTGTTTTTCTGAGGAAAACGGGCTACAACTGTTTATTAAAACCACTTGCATTACATTTATTTATCAGATGTGAAGTGGAAAGTGTAGTTGGGTCATGGTCAAAAATGCTTGCAACATCTAGTTAGTGCTCAGGATAGCCATTCAAAAGTTCTTGACTGACGGAAGCCTGTTAACAATGTAAGTGCTCCATCAGCAGGCTAGTTGGCCTAATGGATGTTTTTGAAGAGTCTTTAAATACTTATCTTTCCCTTGCCAGGAAGAGAGGTAAAATTCTTCAAGTTGTGGGGTGTTTGTTTCTACTCCAGCCTGGGCAGGCAAGGCTAAAAAACTGAGACTATAGATGTATGAGACATGTTGGCACTTAATATTAAAGGCTAAAAGTGAAACTGCTAAATATGTGTAGAGAGAGTGACATGTTTGATATGTGTGGCGGTTCAACATCTTACATACATCAGATAATTTATTTCAGAAAGGAACCTCCTGAATGTGATAAATATGGCAAAGCCTTTAATCACATCTCAGCCCTTAGCATCAGAAATCTTACATTGTAAATAAACTTTGCTAATATTATATGTGAGGAAAACTTTCATGTATAGCTTTGGACAGAGAATTCTGTCAGTATGTTCCAATCATGTAATGAATTTGAGAAACACTGCAGAGGGAGCTCAATCTTAACTCCAGAGGATCTACAGAAGAAAAAATTGTGGGGAGATGATAAAGAAATAGCAAAATGTGCAACTTTTAACAATAATTGTTAATGTTGGCTACTTCTATATATTTTGTATGACCATAGTGTCAGTGTTTGTTTTATACCTCCAGCCCGTTACCGTTCTGTATATTACCTGTAAGCAGATGATGTCTTTTATTTTAATCTATTTGGCAGAACACATCACTCCAAAAGAGCAAAATTTTGGAGCAAGTAGTGAAGAAATGGATGTGGTTATAGATAAAAAGTTCACAGAACTGAGGGGGGAAAAACTTCATAGTTTGGTGCTTATCAAATCAAGAGAAGAGATTGTAAATGTGTGAGTAGAAATAAGGTAATGGGGCACTTCCTGTAAACACAGGAATCCTCTTCAGTTTTTCTTTAGAACCGGGAAGTTGAGCTTTGATGGATCAGATCACTATTGCAAGCAAAGGGAATGGATTCTCTTGTCAGTGGGGGAAGAGGGTCTTCTCCATGAATTGAGTGTAGGAAGTGTACCGGAATGGCCAGTGGGACCACTATAGCTGACCATAGTCATGCTTCCTCACTAACTCTTAAATCTTTATGCTTGGAAAATCTGGGATAGGAAAATGCTAAAGTGTTCTTTCTGGGGGAAATGGGCATAGATGCATCCAGTTGTGGCATTGCAGAAAGCTTATCTGATAAGGCTTAAGAAGCATTTTGCAATATTCCCTTTGGCTGTGCTCCCTTGTCCCTCCCTGCTCCCACTTTCTTCCCCTGGTTTGTGGTTATTAGGAGAAAGGGTTTGAACACTCATAGCTGCAGAAGAAATTTTTAAAAATTTTTTATTCTAGAGTTGGTCAGTCACCTTTATTCCAGGTAGTCATGCTGATCTAATTATCCAAAGTCAGCTAACCAGGTTCATCCTACCATCCTCGTGAAAGACTTTGTTATGAATTGGAGTAGCAGTATTGAAATGTAGTCAAACAGTGACAGCAATACTTGTCAGAGGGGCCATATTTTTGTGTGTCCCACTGAGCAGCTTCTCAGAAATACTTACGAAGGGGCTGAGGTTTCCCACCTGGGAAATTAAATGAAGGTCTGCAGATTGCTATGTGAAATATAGAATCAGAGAAAAAATGAAATGGTATAAATAGATCATTTCATAGAAGTTAGAGTAGATTTTTATTTCAACTACTACTGGAGAATTTAATAAAAAGCATTATTTGAAAACCTAACATAGATTTAGGTTTCATTTTTAGAATTGACACACTACTGTACATTTAAAAACAGTTATTTTGCTAGTCAGATTAATTTTTTTATTATATCTGAAAATGAAATTATCTGTTTTACTTTTCAAAGCTTTGTGAAGCAAACTTGAAGTTATAGGGAGGTAAGCCATCTCCAATTTTGCAGGTCAAACAAAAAATATTTGACGTCCCATAGTACAGAACGTCTTCATATGAGAACTTTCATTTTAGCTGGTTCTGTTTAATAGTGGACACCACCAATCGCATGTTTTTCTGTACCCTAAAACAAGTAGAAGAGACACAGTGGGTGTTGGGTAGACTTCTAAACCTTGCTCTGCTGTGATTGTAATCTTTGAGATTCTCACCTCCATTTACTTAAGAATCATGACTCACTTCAAATTAACAGTAATCATCAAAGTTAATTGGTTTTCAAATTTTAATTTTCCCCCTTCAGCAAACACTCATTAAGCGGTGAGCCTCAGTGATTTAAGATGTAAAGAATGAGATTTGTGAGTGATTGAAAGGTGGTATTAAAACTTGGCTTCCATTCCAGTTTTGGGTTTGGACTTTATGTTCCTTTGGTCCAGGGAAGGCAGCTGCAGTTGCCCTGAATCACTATCATTTAGTCTCCCGAAAAGGTCAGGTGCATTAAGAAGGGAAAGGAGAAAGAGTATTTCTATTTAACAGGCCAGAGGCGGGAGGGAGGAGAGACCATTGGGAGTGTGTTGGGGTTAGTGCTCGCTTGCCTTCCCCTCACCTCAACCAGGGAACAGCATCCAGCTGCTTTTTGAAGTGTTTAGTCTGCTCTAGCAGGAACAAAGCATGTTAGACTTAGAGATGCTTCTGCTGATAGCAGGGGTTCTTTGAAAACATATATGAGGGGGTGGGTGGGAGGAAGCAGATTGTGAATATGGAGGAAAATCCTGTCCTAAAGATATATGAGTTTGGGGGTAAGGGGTGGGTTATACAAGTGAAATCAGTAATTATTTTAAAATTAGCATATGTATTTTTATTAACTTTTAGTTAAATATAGATTATTACAACCAGGTCAACATAAGCCTAAATCTATAGAGAGAGCTAACTCAGGCATTGTCTTGTTTATTTGTAGACTGGATAAAGCGACCTGTTTTGTCAGTTCCCAATTTCTTTGTTTAGAATAAGTTAGACCAAAAGAAAAAATGTGCTTGTCTTTGTATATCTGTGGAATTAAGTTATTGCTGTTAAAAACTGGATTTTTCACTTTACTAGGCTCTGAAGAGTCCAGGTGCTTGGTAGATGGTCAGTAAATGATTTTTAAGTCTAATTCGTTTCAAATCCTCATGAACACTTCTAGAAAGGCTTGTTTCGATCAATAAATGGAATCATAGAGAAAAATAGTTTTTCTAAAAGGAAACTCCTCCACTAAAATAATCATTTGAAACCTTGATTGAAGTCTAAAGTTTTAATCATAAGAGAAATGGCAACAAAAATGTATATGCATTTATAGTCAATAGTCCATTTTAGGAGGCCTTGGTGTCTGACAAATGTTAAAGTAGTGCGGTTGGGGAAGGAAATTGTGGGGATTTGTAATATTCTCTTTATGTTGTTTCTTTTCTGGGTCATGGTAAAACAATAAATCATCATCTCTAGGTGGCAATACTTGCGTTTGTTTTTTGTTATCCTTGGTTGCATAAATGCATGTTTGGGATTTTTTTAGAAAGTAGAATTTCAAGTTAAAAACTAGAACTGTGATCCACAAACAGAATTCTCTGCACAAAATGATTTTTTTTCCTTGTCTCAATAATTGGCTTATTTATCCTATTTAAGAACCAGAATAGAGGTGCAGAGGGCTCCGATTTCCTCTGTGCTTCAGTTTCAGGATCCTTAAGATTAGAATACTCATCCTGCCCTGCTTGCTTTCCAGGCTATTGTGTAATAAACAAAAAATTTTTTAAGGCAAAAGAGGTACATAAAGGTGGCACTTGTAAAAAAAATGTCTTTTTACCCAGGTATCTTCACAACCAGATCCTGGTTCAGGGGAACGTCTCCCTATCCTGTCTGTCTCTCTCAGCCTGGGTCCCCAAGAGCAGCTGCACCTGAGGTAAGGGCTTGTGTACAGGTGATTTATTATAGGAAATGATTCCAGAGAACAGAAGCGAGGAACAGGGTAGACAGAAACAGGAAGAAATCACATTATTGAACTTGGTCACTGTTATGGACAAGTGGGGCTCAATCCCCAAATGACAGTGAGTAGCTCCCAGAGCTGAAGGATGGAGGCTTTATTCAAGAGCTGTTCCGTGGAGTTGAAACTCCCTTGAAATTCCAGGTTTGTACACATCAAAGCAGCCATGGAGCAAGTGCAGCTGGTGACACCAGCACAAAGTTGGTTGCTACATTGACAAGTAAAAAGCAAGCTGAGTGGATGTGAAGTTGGGCCCAGAAGGTGTCCAGAAACATGCAGGAACTGTTTTTATTCAACACTTCTGACAGAAAGTGTGGGGATTTTTTCCCCACACCAACCGATTTTTGAGCTCTGGACACCAACTGGGTGTCCTGTGATTCAGTTGTGACACTACGTGGAGCAGGCCAGACCCCACAGGTTACCCACATTTCAGACGCCAATCATAAGTCCCAGGTTTTCATTTGTACTCCTGACCAGCTATAAGTCAGGTTCTGCAACCCTCTCCTTGGATTTGATAATTTGCTGGAAAGTGCTTATTACTGGTTTATTACAAAGAATATAAACGAACAGCCAGACGAGGGGGTACACAGGGCACGGTGTGAGACAGGAACGGGGAGGTGGATGGAGCGTTCACGGCCTCTGGTTGCCACCTTCCCAGCACCTCACTGTGTTCCCCAGTCTGGAAACTCCACAAACCACATGGTTTTGGGGTTTCACGTGGGTTTCATTAGGTAGGCCTGATTATGTGAGTTACTGGCCATTGGCAGCAACTCAGTCTTCAGCCTCCCGCCATCCCCCCAGGCCCTGGGGACTGAGGCTGTAAATCTCAACTCTCTGGTCATGCCTTGTCTCTGGCAGCCAGCACCCTTCTGAAGTGATCTTGGGACCCCAACCACCAGTCATCTTATTAGCATACAAAAGACTCTTACCACCCTGGAGATTACAAGGGTATTAGGAATTATGTGCTAACTGGGGACAAAGACCAAATATTTTCTTTTTCATTATCACAGTATCATATCTTCAAAAGTCTTCTGAAACTTGCCTGCCCCAATCTGAGGTAGCTGGACCATATACTTTTCTTTCTATTTTTTTAAGAGGCGAGGTCTGGCTATGTTGCCCAGGCTGTTCTTGAACTGGGCTCAAGCAGTCCTCCCACCTCAACCTCCCAAAGCTCTGGGATTCAACACATGAGCCACCACGTCCAGCCAGGACCATACACTTTGTATGTGAGTTGTCTGTCTAGTCACGTCATGGCTCTGCAGATGTAGAACCCTCCAGATCTGTTGATGATGAGGGGCTCCCATTGGAGATTCTGGTCTTGAGTTAATAGAGCCTGGGCACAGAGGGATCCAGAGCCTTTCAGTCTCCCCACTGCAGCAAGCGCCTCTTGGGTCATAGAATTAGGTTTTACCTCCCAAGAGCCTCTCCTCAATCTTTCACTCTGTCCCATCCAGTTCAAACTCTGGTGACTTCCTCTGCTTCTTCCATTCCTGTGCCTTTGTTACAGAGAGCTACAGGAGGAAAAGAAGCAGACTCCTACAGTTTTAGGCCACCTTCATTCTTACCCTTGCCTCTGCTAGACAGCCCTATTCTCTGCTGTGTTCCTGGGTTCAGAACCCCACAACAGCCCAGTATCTCCTGCTCCCCGAACTCCCATGCCAACCATAGCCTCTCCTCACTGTTCCTCAGCAGGTGTACTGCAATATTCTTTCCCAAGGACCTCAGGCCATCTGATGTGCTTCCCTGTCTTGTCCTTCCCCTTGGATTCCCTTCTGCTGCTGACTGCCATGGGATGTGGCCCCTTCTTTTGTGCCTCCAGGCTCCTCCTCACCCCAAATTATTGTTCCAAATAAGCACAAACCTAAATAAGCTTAAGGAGCAAAAGCGAAGTTTTGAAATCTTCTGTTGACCTGCCTCTATTGGTTAACAAATTCCTCTACCAAGTAGTCCCAGACCACTGTTGTCATCACTTCACAACAGATCTTCCAACTTCTAAAGCCCCTGTAACTCACCTCCTATCTCAACCACTTGAGTGGCACTGTTGTGGGTCACCAATGCTCTTGACAAAAGCATTTTATCTCATCTTCATTCTTCCTTACTTTACTGTAACATTTGACAATCTTATTGAAACCCTGTCAGTTTTTCACCTTATACCATCCTGCAGCTTGTCTCTCTCCTTCACTCTTAGGTAACAACCATGAATTGTCTCTAATCCACGGATCCGCTTTACAAATACAGGCAGTAGTCCCATCATACGGATACAGAAACTGAGGCCCTGGGAAGTGAAGAGACTTCCCAATAAGCGGCAGAGCTGGGTTTTAAAACCAGGTCTGTCTGACTCCAGCAAACAGCTTCTCTCCACTGCTTCATCATCCTATGTCCTCCTTTATGAGATCAATTATTCTCCCACCTTCCCCCATTACTAACATGACCCCACTCTTCTGTTCAGGGAGCAGCCTAGCATAATGGCGAAGCACACAGGCACTGAAGCCAGTTAGTTCACGTAGGGTCACATCCTTCATCTACCATGTACTTGCTATATGACCTTGGGTTCGTTTCTTAAAATGTCTTTGTTTCTTCATCTGTAAAATAGGCATAGTGTTACTAAATGAGCTAATACATGTAAAGTAGCCACAACAGTGCCTGAATAAGTGTTCAGAAAATGTTTGCTATCATTAGCTATTATAATCTCCTCCATGGGCCTCTGGCCTCTCTGTCTCTGTCTGTCTCTCTCTCTCTCTCTCTCTCTCTCTCTCTCCCCCTCCGTCCCTCTCTCCCCCTCTCCCTCTCCCTCCCTCCCTCCCCATATATATATGTAATAATATATATATATAATTTATTTCGATGTGAGACGAGGCCTCACCCTGTCTCCCAGGCTGGAGTGTAGCCTCGACCTCCTGGACTCAGGCAATCCTCCCTCCTTCACCTCCTGAGCAGCTGAGACTACAGATGCATGCCACCACACCAGGTTAATTTTTAAATTTTTTATAGAGATGAGGTCTCGCTATGTTGCCCAGACTGGTCTCAAACTCCTGGGCTCAAGCAATCTTCTCTCCTTGACCTCCCAAAGTGCTGGGATTACAGGCATGAGCTGCCATTCCCAGCCCACTCTTTTCTCTCAAATATTCATTTGCCCCTCACAAAAGTCTCCCTTTGTTAGGCTGGTGAGCTAAGTGGGTGCCGCTGGTACACAAAGATTTGCGTGGAAGGAAGATTAGGAAAAAGGAAGTTTATTTAGAAAGTAGATCAAAGAAAGGGTGGATCCGCTTCCCCACGAGTGGAGAAGGAGCCAGACAGTTAAAGGAAATGCCAGCCCTAAATGCTTAGGACTGGGGGTTTATAAGATCTTCTTCATGGATCAGGCAAACATTCTTGGGTGAGACAACAAGGAGAGCTGGCTCCATGGTAACGGTCTCTTTTCTTGTATCTCTGATGACCATATAGATGGGCATGGTCAGTCACGGATAGTCACGGACACAAAAAATCTTGGGCCAGTCACTGGAAGACAAGTTCTTGGAACGAAGATGAGACTTTTCTTTAATCTATTTTATTTTAAAGCTGTGGGGTACAATTCAGGATTAGGTATACAAGTGGACATCATACAGGTGAAGTTTGGACCTCAGTTTGGTCCCCACTTTGCCTGGCTTGAGATCAGGTACCCTTACTGATGTTGTGTCCCCCCCCCCCCGCCACACCCAAAGATGAGATGTTAACGTCTTGTGACCAAGTAGAATGAAGCCCACCCGGGGGCCAGAAAACTGGTTGATCTTTCAGTTAGTGATTATTACTGTGCTTGCAGCATTGGCCTAAGTACATGACTGGCTCTGCTCAAGGTGACCAGAGAAACTCCATTTAGGGCTCTGTCCTTTCACCCTTTTTCTTTTTCTTTTTTTTTTTTTTTTTTTTGAGTTGGAGTCTCACTCTGTCACCTAGACTGGAGTGCAGTGGCACGCTCCCAGCCACCGCTGCCTCAACCTACTGGGCTCCGGTCAGCCTTCCAAGTAGTCGTAACTACAGGCACACACTATTATGCCCAGCTGATTTTTTATTTATTGTAGAGACGAGGGCTCACCAAGTTCCCCGGGTGGGTCTCGAACTCGCCAGCTCAGGCAATCCACTCAGCCTCCCAAAGTGTTGGGATTACAGGCTGAGCCACTGAGCCCGGCCTCGGCTGATCTTTTAATTTATTGTAGAGACGAGGTCTCGCCAAATTGCCCAGGCTGGTCTCGAACCCCTAGGCTCAGGCAGTCCTCTCGCCTCCACCTCCCAAAGTGCTGGGATTACAGGCTGAGCCACTGAGCCTCGCCCCTTTCACCTTTTTTAAGTAAAACATGCTGGCTGTGTCCTCCATTCATGAGTCCCTCAAACACATAGCCTTGAAACCAGGTCTTTGTGAAAATTGGGGTCCATTTCAATCCCAGATGTTAGAACATTTCACACTGCCTTTGTGATTCTGACTGCCCCAGTCCCTCTGCTCAATTCTTTCCTCTGCCCCTATCCTTCTACAGTGGGTTTGCAATCCCAAATCCTCCAAGGAGCAAATTTCCCCCGAATAAGTGGAGATTGCTGAACAGGTTTTTAAGAGCCCTTTCTTGTCCCAAACTACCTTTGCCTCTTTGCAATCGTTAACCACCCCTGCCTCCAGATCTCAAGTCTCCAGTTCAGCTCCACTCCAGATTCTTGAACGTGGGAAGTGGGAGGCTGACTCCACCCTACCTGGGTTAGCTGTCACTGTGTACCCTGCATTTGATTCTGTATTCCATGTTTTAAAGGAGAGACCAAACTGCAGCATGGTAAAAAGATATAATCTTTTTGGCAGGAGATTTTAAAACCACTTCACATGTGAAATAAAGTGTTTAGCTTGGAACAGAAAATACTTACTGGGAACACGATCTTTTCCCTCAAATATCCAAGTCTACCATGAGAGGAGAGATTTTATTTGTTCTGTATAACTCCAAGAAATAGAACAAAATTTCTTTCAACAAACATCATCATCAGGCCATGTTCTGGGTCTTAGGAATAATACAAGAGGGGACCCCCCCCACCCCAGAAAAAACAAGATTGAATTATATTTTGGAGGGCAGGCCCCTTGTAGTACACTCAGCATTTGTTTCTCCAGATCAAACTGTCAACCAAAGTTTTTAACGTGAAGTTTTGAGAAGGTTGCGTCAAGATTTGTGAAGAAATGTTCCAAGTTGTGGCAAAAAGGTGACTGGTTCTTCCACCATGACAACACACCTGCCCACACCACACTGAGTGTTTAGCAGTTTTTGACCAAAAACAGCATGACCTCCATGCTTATACATCTGATTGCGCCCCCAAACAATTTTTTTGTTTGTTTCCCCCATGAAAAAAATCCTTAAAGGGAAATGTTTGCCAATGTAGATGAGGTGAAACAAAAAAATAGCCGAAGCACTAAAAGACATCAAAATTGATGAGTTCAAAAACTGTTTTGAGCAGTAGTAAAAGCAGATGTATTGCAACAAATGGAGAGTACTTTGAAGGCAACTGAAGGTTAAACATGTAAGAATAAATACACATTTTTTTTGTTTGAGTTGGAGTCTCACTCTGTCGCCCAGGCTAGAGTGCAGTGGCACACTCACGGCCACTCTGCCTTGGCCTTGCTGAGTGTCGACCTGCTGGGCTCTGGCAATCCTTTCGCCTCAACCTTCCTAGTAGCAGAAACTACAGGTACGCACTACCACACTGGCTAATTGTTGATTTATTGTAGAGACGAGGTCTCCAAGTTGCCCAGGCTGGTCTTGAACCTGTGGGCTCAGGCAACCCACTTGCCTCGGCCTCCCAAAGTGCTGGGATTGCAGGCTGAGCCACCGAGCCCAGCCTAATACACAATTTTTTACAAATAAATGTTGGCTTTTTTAGGGTCCCCCCTCATAAAAGGAAAGATGAAATGATAAGTAAGGCAAGTGAGTCAAGCCAGTTCTGCCCCACTGCTACCAGGCCTTTGGGAAAATTACCCTTTCTCAAAACACCTGGTTGCCTTCTGCTGGAAAGTTGTGATAACTATACAGCTCCCTGATAACTATAAGATGAATGCTGCCTGGTGTTGTGTAGGGCACAAGTTACACAGCCAGAGGCACTGGCCCTGTGGAAGCACCTGGAAGAAGGAAAACCAGGCATTGGACTGCTGGGGGCCACTTGGGAGTCTTGGGAAGGAAGGGATTTTGCAAGAGGGAGGGCTGGGTCAGTTGCCCTTTGTGATCTCTTTCCACTCTGAGATTATGCAACTATTTTCTGGGTTCTTTCACATGCAAGAGAGAACAAGCCATCAACCTATCATAGAAGGACAAGGTCTTAGCAGCACACCCTACCCTCCCTTATCAAGGAGAAGGCAGGTGGCACCAGGTGTCTTGAGAAAGGAGTAATTTGCCCAAAGACCTGGTGGCAGTGATGCAGAGCTGGTCTGACTCACTTGACTTACCAGTGAGTAGATCAGAAATAATATTGTAGCCGAGGGTTTTGGCAAAATTCCTCACTATGTGTGAGCTTTTTCTTGATCATGCTACTTCACAAAGCTAGTTTACTCGCATGCGTATTATAATCTTTTTACCAGTGCTTTAAAGTTGTCAGGACATGTATTATTATGCCCATTTTCCAGATATCCAAGTCTCCAAAGGTTCATAAACAGCAGAGCTCTGACACTAAGCCATAAAGTTGCGACAAAGATTCTTTTCTTGGCCAGACTAGAGTCAGGCTTCTGAACCTTCTCCTAGAGCCGTCTGTGGGCTTCTTAATAAGATCTAGTTTTAGCAAAGGACCCTGCTAAGTTAGTTTAGCAGGAACTTCCCGCCCTCAATACCTAATTATGTTTGACACCTGATTAGGGTCCTCATCCTCTACCCCTCCACCCCCCTACCCCGTCTTCAGCAAGAATCCTGCCTGTTAGGTTGGCTCAGCCAGAATCCCCCTTGACCCTGATGCCTCTTCTTGGTAAATTTTCATCCACTGATGCCACCCTTCTCCTTGGCTAGACATTCCCACTTGCCCATGCTGTCTTCAGGGTTGAGCCCAGTCTCTCTTCACTGCAAGACCCCATTGCAGTGGCTCCTGTACCTATTGCAGTGGTCCTGAACAAAGTCCACCTTACTGTGCTTTTAACAAGCTTCACTGAACAATTTTTTTCTTAACACTTGTCTAACTACACCACTCACTGTGATTCCTTTTCCCTTTTGCTTTCTTTAGCGAATGTCTTTGCAGTTTTCCAACCTGCTGCTTGTGTGAACTCCTTACAAGACGAAAAGAGGAAAGTGCTCAGAGTTGTAGTATGTAGAGGCTTGCCCAGCTGTGCTCTAAGAGAAGTCAAGGTTGATCACCCTTTCCTGGCCAAGCATGCTGATGGCAGCAAAAATAAGTGGTGGCGAGAATGAGCGAGGACGATCTAGAAAAATCACCTTTTTAGAACAAACTGTGACACCCCCCCCCACACACACACACACAGGCTGGAAACAGAAGGATCCAGGGACGACAGTAAACACCAGAAGATTTTCCCCTTCTGGATTTCTACTACAAAGGGCACAGGGATCCTTTTTTTTTTTGCTCAAGCCAAATAATCTCCCAGGACAAAAGAGAGTGGAGTGATGTTGAGAAAGTAAGTGAGAGAGTCCAGAGGGCATTTAAATGAGTCCAAGAAGTGCAGGTCTCCAGGCCCACATATTTTATATTCCAAGATTCAGAAGCAACTTCAGACATGATCATGGAACTGCTGTAGGTGACCTTTAGGACAATCATATGTGATCATTTTCTTTTTTTTTTTTTTTTTGAGTTGGAGTCTCACTCTGTCGCCCAGACTGGAGTACAGTGGCCGCTCCTGGCCACCGCAGCCTCGACCTGCTGGGGCTCCGCGATCCTTCTGCCTCAAACCTTATGAAGGGCTGACCAGAGCAACAACTATATGTATTTTGTGGAGAAAAGGACTAGGATCAGTGAGTTAAAATTATAGAAAAGCATATTTTTGCATTAATCTGAAGAAATTTTAGAAATTAGAATCTCCCAAAGTAGAGTACTCTAAAGTGGTAGGCTCGGCCGGGTGCGGTGGCTTAAGCCTATAATCCCAGCACTTTGGAAAGCCGAGGTGGGAGGATAGTCTGAGTCCAGGGGTTCAAGACCAGCCCAGGCAACATGAAAAGACCTTGTCTCTACAAAAATTCAGAAAAATTAGCCAGGCGTGGTGGCATGTGCCTGTGGTTCCAGATTCTTGGAAGGCTGAGGTGGAAGGATTGCCTGGGCCCAGCAGGTGGAGGCTGCGGTGGCCATGAGCGTTCCACTGCACTCCAGCCTGGGCGACAGAGTGAGACTCTGACTCAAAATAAATAAATAAAAATAAAATAATAAAGTGGTAGGCTGTCTGCTATGGAAGTGATTAGCAGCAGAGGGCCATTATAGAAATGATGTGTGCGTGTTATGAGAGGTTAGACTATAAATATCCAGGATGACACATTCACTTAGTCAACATTTATTGGGCTCATCTCTATCATCATTGACCATATCTGTAATTATTTGTTTACATATCTGCCAAGAACTGTTTTCTCATTTAAATTTTATTTTTTAGAGATAGTGTCTCTGTTGCCTGGGCTCAAGCAATCCTCTCACCCCAGTCTCCTGAGTAGCTGGGACAATGGGCCTGCACCACCATGCTTGGCTAATTTATTCTATTTTATTTTATTTCATTTTTTGTCGAGATGGGGTCTTGCTATGTTGCCCAAGCTCGTCTCGAACCCCAGGCCTCAAGTGATCTTCCTGCCTCAGCCTCCCAAAGTGCTGGGATCACAGGCATGAGCCACTGCAGCCAGCCCATTTTAAGATTTTTGTGTCTTAACACAATGCCTGACACATGGCAGGTACTGAGAATTTGTTGAATGACTTAACACCAGTCAAAACCAGAAGAGAAGATACATGTGATGCACCACAGAGAGCCACTAGTCTCATGAACTGACTTTCCTTTTGTCTACTCTCTGGGGTACTGTCATATGGCCATGGTTATAGTAACAGAATAAAACAGCGGGTCGTCCTAAATTAACTTGTTTTAATAAAGTGTGATTCTGATGGACAGCATATTGATCTTTCTGGTGATACTTTTAAAAAACATCTTGAGGCAATAGTAGGCACAGGGGATTGAACTAGAGAATCTGGCTTGTACTCTCAGCTCTGATACGACTTCACTAACCGGTGTGCCTCGAGTCTGACTTCTCCAAGCACCGGTTTCTTCCTCTGAAAACAAGAGCGTAACCGGGTTGTCCTCAGATATCTTTTGGCATTAACAGTTTACAACTCTAGGCTCCTTTGCTCCAGGGGCACCCCAGCCCTGGAAAGAGCAGTCGGTTGGCAACCAGCACAACCACCTGCTGGCTTCTACACGAGGCCAAGGCCGTCTGCCCCAGGGGGCGAATGGAGCGCCGCCAGAGCGTCCGCAGCGGCCCAGCTCACGGGACGTGTGCGCGTCCCCCATCTCGTCTCTCCCCAGTCTGACTCGGAGGTGACAGAGTGCCCACGAGCACAGGCCCCGGAGGGCTGGGATCCGCGGGGACGCGCGGCTGCCTCAGATGAACCGCGCCGTGACCCCGTCTGCAGCGGCCGCCGAATCCCCGGCTCCGCGGGCCGGGCGTGCGCGCCACGTCCACGACCTTCGGCCGAGCTCTCACGAGGCGAGGGGCCGAGGACGCCGGGCGAACGGCTCCGAAGCCCACGAGGGGCCCCACGGGGCCGCCCTGCCTGCTCCCCCGCCGCGCGGGCGTCGAGCCGGGGCGGGGGAGCCGTCGGTGCCGTCTGCCCTGGTGGAAACGGCGGTCGAGCCCCGGGCGGGCCCGGCTCCCCGCGAAGCGCTTCGGCGGCCGGCGGAAGCCCGAGCCACCGAGACGCCGACGGCACCTCCCGAGCTCCTAGAGGGGCCGCCGCGGCCCGCCCACCCTCCGGGGCGGGGCTCGGGCGCACTTCCGGCTGCGGCGCCCGCTGCGTCGTGCGGCCCCGGCGCCCGGCGGCTCGGCCTCGCGGTGAGCTTGCTGCCGCGGACGGGGCGGGGAGCCTCGCGGGAGGGCTCGGGCGGGAGGAGCGGGCCCGGGAGCTGCGGCCTCCGGGTCGCGCCCGAGCCGGGCCTAGGAGGGCTGTGGGCGGAGCCTCCGGCCCGGCCCGGCGGGCGGTGGCGCCGGCTCCCCGGAAAGCCTTCCTCCGCCCGGGGCTGTGACAGAAAAGCCTTTGTCTCTCGCGCACCCCGACTCGCGGCGCCCGGGCCGAGCGGCCTGTCCCCGGCCGCGGCGCCCGTTTCCCTTCCGCGGACAGGGGAGCGCCTCCACGGCTGGTGGGCGGGCACGCGCCCGAGGCGTCGGCGGCCTCCGGGGAGACCGAACCGCGCTCGCAGTCCTGGGTCGGGCCCCGTCCCGGGGAGGGAAGAGGCCCCTCGGGCTTTGTTCGGGTGGGAAGCCTGCAGACGGCGGGGGTCCGCTCGAGTTCGGAGACACGTTGGTAGCGGACTGTCGCTAAGCGAGTGTCGAGAGGAGGGGGACCGGGTGGTCGTGGGTCTTGGAAGCCCGTGCAGTCCAAGGAGCCGCTGGGCTGTGAGGAGGACGAGCGAAGAGGCAGGGCGGTTGTTTTCAAGCATTGGGAGGCCGCGGCGCAGAAAGTAAGCGTCGGTCTGGGACCGAACTCGGACCTTTGGAACGCTGCCGAGTCGGGTTCCGCCTGAAGGAGACCGTGCAGCAGAACCGTCTGACGGTAAAACCCCCTCCTCGGTGCTCGGAGTGGCACGGCTAGGAGTCTTCGGATGCAGGCTGTGTGTTCAAGGCACCTAGCACGAGTTAGCCAGTGCTTCAGTTGTTAGAGTCGGTGATAATTTGATTTTATTTGTGCCTCCTTTGCTCCAGAATGGATTTGGGGCACTTTTATAGGGGTATGTAAGCTTTGGGAAATTGGCATAAAGGAGGGGGGAAAAAACCGGGAACAGAACAAAGGCCTTCTGCTTACAATAGACCGTGAATTTTTGCTTTGCTTGATGGGCCTCTTGAGCTAAACATTCTGGACAGCCTTTTAAAAGTACTTCACTGTGGTCGAAAACAGTGTGAGCCAGTAATCGAGCCTGTTTTCTGTACAAATGCTTTTTTATTTTATGAACGTTTCGGAAAAACACAGAAGCCAAGACCTGGAGAGTATCCCTAAATGAGCCTTTAGACAAACTCAACATAACCAAATGTGAAATTACTGCTTTCTTCAGGGAGGGAATAAAAAGTGCCAAGACAGTGCGTTACCAGATTTGTTTTTAAAAATCTTGCCAATCTGATAGGTGGAAGCATTTCATTGTCGCTTTAACTTTGCATCTCTTTTCTTTAATTAAGGTTGAGCATCTTTTCATGGATTAATTACTAAGCTGAGTTTAAGAGATAAATACAAGCTTGCCACAAGTATTGGGCATTGATGAAGCATAGATAATGTCAAGGAGAATGATGAGACTTGAATGGGGAGACAGAGGCCAGACTGTGACTTTGCTGTGCAGAGATGTTATTGAAGGTTCTTAAACAGCTGAGTAACATAGCAGATTTGTCTTTTAAACCTCTGCTTGTAGCCTTTAAGCCTGTGTGACAAATTGCCAAACTGTGTAGCCTGTGTGATGTCAAAGGAAGGCAGGATATTGTCATAACTTTGCTATCTAGTTAAAAGCTGAAAGTATTTTATAAAATTTTAAAATAGGCCTTGTTTTACCTTTAAAATAGATCTACTAGAAACTTTACTTCATTAGGCCAATGTTCTGACAATTGTTACAGGAGAATCAGAAATTACCTATTGTCCTAGAAATAAAGCAGCACCTTTGTTTTCTTAATAATCATTAAGGGGGAGATGGGGCCTCACAACCTTTTTTTTTTTTTTTTTTTTTTGAGTGGGAGTCTCACTCTTGTTGCTCAGGCAGGAGTGCAGTGGCACAGTCATGTGCTTCTCGGCCTTGACCTCCTCAGCTCAGGAAATCCTTTTGCCTCAGCCTCCCCGCATAGCTGGGACTACAGGTGCGTGCCACCATGCCTGGCTAATTTTTTTGATCTTTTTGTAGAGATGAAGTCTCATTAAGTTGCCTAGGCTTTTCTTGAACTCCTGGGATGGCAATGCTTCTGCTTCAGTCTCCCAAAATGCTGGGATTACAAGCATGTGGCACTGAGCCTGGCCCCTAAACAGTTTTTAAAAATGGAATACTATAGAAAAATTTAATTTTATTAAGTATAGGCCTAAATGAGTAGGAAGAGAGCAATTTTGTCATTTAAAGAAAGATATTATTCTTAAGTGAAACCTTGCATTGAAAGGCAATAAGGGTCTGACAGAAGCCGAAATAGAAGTCTACATAGACTTCTTTTGTTGATTTAATATGACTGATTTGGAAAGAGGTATGCAGATTGCAATATGATGGAAATAGATTATGATTCATACTCGGGAGGGCTGGAGAAGGGAAGTGGATCAAAAGAAGGCCACAAGTTGGAAAATTATTAGGGTGACCATTTGCCCCAGTTGGCCCAGGACAGTCCTGGTTTTGTATTTCTTGTCCCTATGTAATCATTAGTAATGTCTGCTTTCATTCTCAGAGGATTCTAGTTTGGATGATAGACTATATGATTGTTCTAGAATTGATAGAAGCATGGAATATATTATCTATGCATTTACAAGGCTAGGCAAGGTGGCTTGCACCCTTAGTCCCAGCTACTGGAGAGGCTGAGGTGGGATGACTGCTTGAGCCCAGGAGTTCGAGGCTGCAGTGAGCTATGATCATGCCTGGACTGGCTGCTGCACTCCAGCAGCCTGGGACAATATAGAGAGGCCCTTGTCTCTGAAAAGAAAAAAAAAAAGCACTATTAATAAGCAAGCACGTTTGAGTCTGCCTAGCACGGGGGCACTGTGCTAAACACTTTATGGGTGCTGTCCTATTTAGTCTTCCCAATAATCGATAAGGCAGTTAGTAGTATAGTCCCCATTCTAGAGATGAGGAAGCTCAACTTTATGTTTCTAAGATGTTTGGGAAGTTGCCCAAGATAACCAAGTTTCTAATTCAATCAGTCTGGTTTCAGAAGCCACACAAATAATCACCATGCATTATATATTTCCTCCCTACATTGAAAAAATTCATAATATGTCTGAAAGGAGTTTAACGTTGATAGTTTACAAAATGCATATGATATAAAAAGATTATCAAGCATATACCAGGGGAAACGAAGACTTCAAAACTTTTCAGAAAGCTTTTCACAAATAGAGGCTGACTTTCCTTGTGATGTCCATTCCCCAAGTATTTTAAAATCCCTAATATTGGTTCCTGTGTGTACTACCTTTTTTGGGCCAAGTATCTCTTTCCCACAGACTTGCCACCCTAACCTCTTGCCCTCTCTATCAAGGGGCCAAGATGGAAGTGAAAATAGGGAAGTCAAATCTCTATTAAAAATACATGTTATAGTTCATTTCGACCTAAACTCATGCTGCTAGACTTCTTTTGAATCAGGCTGGGCACAGTGGTCCTAGTCTGCAGATTTATTTTTTCCAGACACTACTTTGATAAAAACTTTGGTTTTAGGTAACTAATTCCTTATTTATTTATTTTTAAATTTTTATTTTTTTAGTTGGAGTCTCACTTTGTCATCCAGGCTGGAGTGCAGTAGCATGCTCACAGCCACTGCGGCCTTGACCTGCTGGGCTTAGGCGATCCTTCTGCCTCAGCCTTCCAGGTAGCTGGAGCTACAGATGTGTGCCACCATGCCCTGTCAACTTTTTTTTTTTTTTTTTGAGTCGGAGTCTCACTCTGTCGCTCAGCTTGGAGTGCAGTGCCACACTCATGGCCACCACAGCCTCGACCTGCTGGGCTCAGGCAATCCTTCCACCTCAGTCTTCCAAAGAGCTGGGACCACAGGCACACACCACCATGTCTGGCTAATTTTTTGATTTATTGTGGAGATGAGGTCTCGCCATGTTGCTCAGGCTGGTCTCGAACTCCTGAGCTCAGGTAATCCTCTCACCTCGGCCTCCCAAAGTGCTGGGATTACAGGCTGAGCCACTGTGCCCAGCCCAATTTTTTAGTTTATTGTAGAGATGAGGTCTTGCCAAATTGCTCAAGCTGGTCTTGAATCCCTGGGCTCAGGCAATCCTCTTGCCTTAACCTCCCAAAGTGCTGGGATTACTGGCATAGGCCACCACGCCCAGCCTGGTAACCCTGGTACTAGGGGTTGAGAAAAGGAGGAAAGAAGAATTATTATCCTAAACGATTTCTTGCCCTCTGCTATCTTTGTCTCCTCAATGCTTCTGCGTAGCTACTTGACTGGCATGGAGCAATGACAGAGCCCCTCTTTTTAAAACAGTGGATAGGCTCTCTTAGAGCACATTTTTTCTGATGGATGCTGTGTACATTCCCAGGAATGCTTAAGGCCTCAAGACTTTCCTTCGATGAAATGGCTTATCTTCAGCAGACAGTAATTCTTTTTCTGAGCCCAGCTACTGGGAAGGGGATTTCCAAAGAAAAGATTTCCTGCCTTTCATAGAGAATCATTTAGAGAATCACAACAGGGAAGATCAAGCTATACTATCAATAAACACTTATTAGCTTACTCTCTAAGGCAATCTTGGAATTCAGTTAATCATTACAGAATCACACTTAGGTAGCCTTATTTAAGGAGAGGTTTTAATTTTCCTTTTAGTCATAATTGAAAAGTTAAGTCCATCTTAGTACTAGGTCCTATGGGAGGATTTCCCAGTGAAATTAATCTGTAAAGCATGAAATAGGAATACCTTGTAGAACAAATGGAAAATTTGGCTATATCTGTGTGTGCTGTTTTATGAGTTAAAACTAAATAGTCAGTGATGAATAATGGAGATGAATCATTATTTCTGATTCCTGAATACCCTGATCATATATACCTGCTATTTCACCCTTCTGCATGAGCACAGATACAGAATTCCTGGGAAGATATCTTAACAAAGGGATTATTAAAGAAATATTTGCGCCTTGGGAGGCTGAGGTGAGTGGATTGCCTGAGCCCGCAGGTTCGCGACCCGCCTAGGCAAATTGGCGAGACCTCATCTCTACAATAAATAAAAAAAAAAACATTAGCCGGGCGTGGTAGTGTCCGCCTGTAATTCCAGCTACTTGGAAGGCTGAGGCGGAAGGATCGCCGGAGCCCAGCAGGTCGAGGCTGCGGTGGCCGGGAGCCGCCACTGCACTCAAGTCTGGGTGACAGAGTTAGACTACAAATAAAAAAAAAAAAAAAAAGAAATATTTGATAAAATAGATAATTAAAATTGACCTTTTAATAATATGAGTTTGAACTGCACAGGTCTACTTATATGTGACTTTTTTCAATAAATATATTGGAAATTTTTTTGAAGATTTGCAGCAAATTGAAAAACTAGCAAACTATGTAGACTAGAAATATTTTAAAAATTAAGAAAAAAGTAATTATGTCATGAATGAAGTATATGTAGATTCTAGTTTATAATTTAGCCATAAAATACATATAAATCTATCATAAAAAGCTAAAATTTATCAAAGCATATAGACTTGTTCACAGTAGACATAAATGCAAACAAACATAGATGCAATATTAAATTATAACTGCATAAAATTAACTGTAGTAAATACTGTCTGCTGTGATAATTTCGTAGCCACTTCTTGTTGCTTACTGCAGTGAGCTGGAGTGTTGCAAGTATCTGCTTTAAGGCTATAATGCTGATCATCTCTGAGCAGTTCATCTCCAGTAAATTGTGTATTGCGGTACAAAGTGATCACTCATGGTTCTCCCATATTTTTCACTGTGTTTAGTGCATTATCGTAAACCTTGAATAACACCAGGGGACCCATTCGAAGTGCCACTGGTGATGCTGAAAGTGGTTCCAAGGAACAGGAAAAGGTCATGACATGACAAAAAAAAGCTGAATTGCTTGATATGTACTGTAGATTGAGGTCTGCAGTCATGGTTGCTGCCAGTTCAGACAGATGCTTCATCTTGTAAACAGACGATATTGATAAATACAGTACAGTGCTGTCAATGTATTTTCTCTTCCTTGTGATTTTCTTAATAACGTTTTCTTTTCTTTAGCTTACTGTATTATAAGAAGACAGTATAGAGTGTAACAAACAAAATATGTGTTAATTGACTGTTTATGTTATCGGTAAGGTTTCTGTTCAACAGTAGAGTATTAGAAATTCAGTTTTTGGGGAGTCAGTGTCCAGGGAGTTGGTGGTCCTAACTTCTGTGTTGTTCAAAGGCCAACTGTATTGACAAGTGTATCCTGGCTTCTAGCCTTTGAAGGCCAGTGTTTTGGGGAGTTCATTTTCTCAGTATGAGCAACCGGGACTTATTTAACAATAAAATGGGGGTCATTTTATTGCCTATATTCTTCTACTCTCTATATCTTGCACCAATGAATGAGGCTATATTTCCCTCTCCTATCTACTCAGCCTCAGCATATGTTATCTCAGTTTTTTTCTTCCATCAAAAGCTGCTTTAGGAAACAATCTGATAAATTAGGTATAAGTGACTAATAAGGCTTAAAATATTACCTTTCCTTGGATTATGTTTTTATGCTACAGGGAAAAAAAAACACTACTTACTGGCATAAAACTCTAATGGCAGAGTTTCAGGTGAGTTGGAGAAGGGGTTTTTGGCTATAGTGACTTTTCCAGCATAGACAGTAGTCAGCAGACAGGTCCTGAGTACGAGTTTGAATAAAAAAGGGTGAGGACCAGGTCAAGTCTTAGCCTGGAGAAGTGGTCTGGTTCTACTTATTTAGGCTTGGAGAAGAGGCTTAGGTTTACTTGAGTCTATAGTTACCACATTTAAAGGGGGTCTGAATCAACTTGAAACTAGATGCAACACTGGGACCCCAGAATCCAGCTGGCTTCCCACTGGTATAGGAGACACTGCATTCTGGGATGCTTTACCAATGACCCTTTCCGTTTAGAGCTGTACCACCGAGTTATGATCAGACTCCAACAAGTTTTTGAAAATTGAGGAAGAAATCTTTCTTGTGATTAAAAATAGCTTGTACAACATGCGAATTTTAGCTTTTTAATGTAGTGGTTAAGACTCAAATTTGCATTGAATAGGTATCCAGCCTCGTTTACTAGTATTCCTGCCTGCTGTTTCCCAGCTTCCAGTTAATGCTTTTACCTCTAATCCAGCACTGAATATGCCTGAACACTTTGGTACTATCTCTAAATCTACAACTTCGGCTCTGTGCTAAGGAACTAAAAAGCTCTGTTAAGTCCAGCCGTGCTGGAAGTAGTTACAATGCTCCCAAGCCCTAAGAAAATGACTATCCTTGGTATAAGTGCTTGCCACCAGTGTACAACCCACCCTGGTAAATAATTCTTTGTTGGACGCTATGAACTCTTTCCTTTGGATGCAAGCCAAGGCCTCATCTGTGGGGCAAATATCTCTTTATTCAAACTTGGTAATAAGTGACGCTTTTTGGAACGCAGG
>CAUYQG010146560.1:0-11624 GCA_963574415.1 Tarsius wallacei
CAGCTACTTGGAAGGCTGAGGCGGAAGGATCGCCGGAGCCCAGCAGGTCGAGGCTGCGGTGGCCGGGAGCGGCCACTGCACTCCAGTCTGGGCAACAGAGTGAGACTCCAACTCAAAAAAATAAATAAATAAATAAATAAAAATAACATGGCTCAAAACCCTCAAGTTGAGCAGATATCCTTATCAGGCAGAATATTCCAAAGGCATAGAGGTTATCTTCCAGGAATGGACACAGGGACCAAACATTTCATGTGCAGATGTGAACAACCCAGACTTGCTGAATTAAATGACAGAAAAAGAAAATGCTAATAACTTTTTAATTGTAAGAGATTAATTTCTAATATACCAAATAATTTTATAGAAAGCTTATTCTATATCGGACACATAAACTAACCAATTGTAAGTTAGCTTACATCTGAAAAACTTTTGGGGGCTTAGGATAAAAATGTCAAAACATTGAATTGTCTTATTTGCTCCTTAGAAAAATTATCTGAATTGTCTACTCAAATTTCTTGAACCTAGACAAATAATTAATTCTTGCAAAAATATACTGATCTACTTTACCAGTTGCATAAATAAGTTAATAAATGATTACATGTTAATACTAATATGTTACTTTAGAATGCCACATTGTAATACAAATGCACCAATAAGATAAAGATAGAATAAAACAGGAAAAAAAAAAAACCACTTCCGCAATAAGAATAAACTGAAGACAAGCTAAGAAAGACACACAGGTAATTTTCTTTTGGCATATAAATTATAGTACATCACTGGATATATGCCAAAACTCAAATCAGAGCAATCTCATCAGAAGACTTCTTTTAAAAGGCCCTGAAGATATGAGCAAGAAAGACCACTTTCCTGTGGTTCTCACATTAATGATATCTTCAATTTGCACTTCTCAAAACTGCTTATTATTTCTTACAGAACAGCCTTAAAATTTTTGTTCCAAAAGGAAATCAATTATATCTTCAGAAACTCTTCTTTTTCTTTGTGATAAAAACAAAGGCCTTTGTTGGTTAATAATATAAAACAAAATAACAAACTCCTTTCCTATCAACAAGGAACGTATTTCTTAATGCCTTCTCCATATTCCCGTCTCAATGTTACAAGCCTAAAATCTGTAGTTTATTTTTTTACTGTGCTTACTCAACCTTAATAAAAAAAAAACTTTGTCATGTGCTATTATAAAATATTTTAATGTATCTTTATGCAAAAAGCTTTATCCTGAAAAGATTATTTGCCCATAAATGTTCTGTGAGTTGCTGATAAGTTATTTCTTAAAACTTAATAATGAAATAGGCTTAAGATTAGTTCTGCTGATTATTTGTTAACATGCCCGCTGTAGAAGCCAAGGGAAAACTTTCTCTTCACCATCTGGAGGTTCATGAAAAATCAACTCACAAAAGCATATTAGTAGAAGAAATGGCATATAAATGTATTAACATGCAAAGGGTTAAACTCAGAGTGACTACCCCACCCTTTCATGGGGATAGAAGTTTATCTACTATCTTGAGGCTACAAAACGAATGGGGGTTTGGCCGAAAACAGATTATAGTGGTAAATCATGTTACAGTGGCAAGACCAGTTATAGAAAGGAGAGAAGAGGCCTGACTAGCAAAGGTTGTCTTGTTATGGAAACGAAACCTCAAAGGTAGTAGCCCTCAGAGAGATTAGAAGGTAAATGCTCCTATCAGACATTTTAGGTGACAGACTCTCAGAGAAACCCTGACTGCACCAATGCAGACTTCCTTTTCTTTTTCTATTTTATTTTTTTTAATTTTAAAGATGTGGGGTATAATTCAGGGCTAGGTATACAAATGTTCATTATGCAGGTACCCTTGTTAATGAGGGAGGTGTGCCCCCTCCCTCCCCAGGCAGATTCCCACTACTGCCAATCCCGTTTCCCAGACCCCTTCTCGGCAGTTTCCCATCACTGCCAATCATTCTCTTATAGTATTACAGTAATTGTTCAAGATTACTTATGAGTGAGAACATGTGACACTCAGTTCTTTGTTTCTGTGAAAGATCACTCAGTATTATAGACTCTAAATTCATCCAGGTTGCTCTGAAGTTCATGATTTTGTTTTTCTTTATGGCTGCGTAATATTCCATCGTGTATATGTACCACACTTTTTTTATCCAGTCCTCTTTTGATGGGCGGCACGGTCAGTTCCATGTTTTTGCTACTGTAAACAGTGCTGCAAAAAACATACATGTGTAGGTATCTTTTTTATAAAGTGATTTGAGGTCTTCCGGGTATATTCCAAGTAGGGGATTTGAGGGGTCATATGGAAGGTCAACTTTTAGACCTTTTAGGATTTGCCATACTGTTTTCCACAAAGGTTTTACTAGTTTACACTCCCACCAATAGTGTAGAAGTGTTCCCTTTTCCCTGCATCCTCTCCAGCATCTGTTGTTTTTTTGAGTTATTGATGATGGCCATCCTGACTGGAGTTAGGTGGTATCTCAGTGTAGTTTTACTTTGCATTTCTTTGTTGACTAGTGAGGCTGAGCATTTTTTAATGTATCTGTTGGCTGCTTGTACATCTTCTGTTGAGAACTGTCTATTCATATATTTTGCCCACTTTTTAATGGGGCTGGTTGTTTTTTCTTTGGGACACATTTGCGTTCTTTGTAGATCCTTGATGTTAGGCCTTTGTCAGACACATAGTTGGCAAATATTTTTTCCCAGTCTGTGGGCTGTCTCCCCGCTCTCTTGATGGTTTCTTTGGCTTTGCAGAAGCTTGTCAGTTTGATGAGACTCAAATCTCCCCCACAGAAGACAGCTTTGTAGAGCTACTGTCTGCACTCCCTCTAAACAGCCATCTCAAAAATATGTCAAAGAAGTATATTTGGGGATGAAATCTTTTTATTTTCTTTACCATAGAACAATTAATCCTTTCCTAGAACCACAAATAACTGCCAGAATACATCTAAAATTCATATAATAAATCAGCAGCAGATATACTCCAATAAACCTGAACCTGAAAGCAGTCGATTAACAAGATATTCTTCTGAGTGAGCCCACTTCTAAAGTTGGTGTCAACCATTCCATTGATAAACTTTGAATTTATCGATCTCTGAACACCACACTTCCCCCAGAACCCTTTATAAAATCAGTTCCCTGCTTTTCTTAAGAAGACTGTGCTCATAGCTATCGCTTACTTAAGTAAGCAATGAATTCAGCTTTGTATTTTGTTTGCAATGAATGGTGATCTCATCCATTGATACGATAATATTTTAATAACAACACTAACCTGTAAAAATAATTCTTGACCTTGGTTCCTCTTTTTGTTTTTCTTAAATGCAATCTTAATTTTTTTGGTAGTATGAGCCTTATTATCATTTGCCTATATTTTTTCCTTTTGTTTCTTGAAAAAAAGTATACTGACCATCTCATATTTCTGTAATCAGAAAAACTTCTCTTTACATTCATTTTTCATATGGGTGAGTTTCTATATGCACAATTGTCAGATCAACCAATTTGGATAAGAGCTTCCGATTAGTATTTCACTTTACAGACATTCTTTATTACCATTTGGATCAAAGTTTATTTGCCCTTGTACAGCCACTACCAGGTGATGATATGAAATCCAAATTTTGGCAAAATATGTTTAATGAGGTTTACTTTGAGGTTTACTCTGAGGCATTATGACTGCAGCCTGAGGTACAGTCTCAGGAAGTCCTGAGAACCATGTGCCTGGGGCCAACGCATTACAGTTCGGTTTTATACATTTAAGCGAAGCAAGAATTTCAGGTAAAACTGTAAATCAATACATGGAAAGTATACATTAGTTCAGCCTGAAAAGGTGGGACATCTCGAAGCATGGGGTCTTGAAAGTTATAGGTAGGTTTTAGGGATCCGCTAGTTGACAGTGGTTGTGAGTTAAGGTATTGTCTAAGGACTTGAAATCAGCAGAGAGAAATGTCTGAGAGAAAGGACTTAAGGAGACCCAGGTTCTCAATATGTAGATAGAGCCTCATAAGTGGCAACCTTTGGAAAGATTAGATAGCAAATATTTTTTATTCAGACTTTAAAGATATAAGACTCTCAGTTAATCCATCCTGGATCCAGAAAGGCCTGGAAGAGAAAAGATTTGGCTATGTCAAAGGAGATTCCATAGATATTCAAACTTTTTCCCAACAAAAGATGGTTTTACAGAGTCATTTCAAAATATGTCAAATAAACATATTTGGGGTAAAACATTCTGATTTCCTTTTTTACTGTCATGTGATGTTATGTCAGAGTCAGGTTAGAAAGTAAGCCATATTATATAGGGTTAACTTTTTAAAACTCACCTAATGAGATTTTGTGTTTTATAGGGTATGATGCCCCAGATCCCTTAGTTAGGAATTTACTCCTTACAGTCAAAAAGAACAATAATATTAGGGAATGATATTTTAAACCAATTTCTAAGTGAAATTGAACAATTATTCAACTCAATTGAGTATAGTAACTCAATTTAACTTAGCAAAATACATTTAAAATATTTTATAGTAGTCAAAACTTGCAAAGACTCATCTTTGAAATAGGAGGAAAAAGTCAGATTTTATAATCAAATTCTGCTTAACTCCACTCTTTAAAACAACTCCTTGAACTGTCTGTATGAAAATAAAGTCATGATAAGTGAGATGATGTTCTCTATGGTACAGTTCATATTGAACTATTAAAAAATAGAATGGCAAAATGGAAAGATCAATATATTCATTTATATATTAGAAAAACTTAATTAACATTTTCCCCATTTTTGCCCTTAGACCAAGATGAAAGGGATACTCGGGCAAGGTCCTAAGTTTTGAAGAATCAACATCTCATATACATAATTTATTAAAGAACATGTGAACTCTGACTTAGAATTCAACACTCAATGTTGATAGCAGAATTTGTAACCCTAAAATTCTGTTGACAGCAGAATTTGTAACTCA
The DNA here is from genome assembly GCA_963574415.1 of Tarsius wallacei. Classification (NCBI taxonomy): domain Eukaryota; kingdom Metazoa; phylum Chordata; class Mammalia; order Primates; family Tarsiidae; genus Tarsius; species Tarsius wallacei. The sequence goes on from CAUYQG010146560.1 coordinate 4,933, forward strand.
ACAAATTCTGTTGATAGCAGAATTTGTAACCTAACAGCTATTCAGGTCCCAGGAAAATGCTTTTAAAGCTTTCTTGCCTGTGTCCTCTAAAACAAAATGTAAACACATCAAAATGTCAAGAAATTCTGTGAATTGTATAAAGGTCCCACCAGACACAAACACTGAGAACGTTAAAGGGATGTGAATGGCAGAGATGCATAAATAGGACAAAAATTTTTCTAATACCTAGTCAATTTCTTCCTGTGGGCATGAATGCAATAAAGTCTCACATAGCAAAAATTTCCCATCAGTACATAAAACCCAAACAGTTGTAAAAGGGGGTTCAGATGAATTTATTCTACAGTATTAAGCAATTCTCATTACTAGGGTTAGATTTAGCATGGTATCAAAACTTCACTTTCATATCATATATACGAAGAATTTTATTTTGTGAAAATCTTTAATAGGACATAAGTAAACGTTCAAGAACATTAAGTTAAAAATTCCTATTGCCGAGTGTAGTGGATCACACTTGTCATCCTAGCACTTTGGGAGGCAAAGGTGAGAGGATTGCCTGAATTCTGGGGTTTGACACCAGCCTGGGCAACTTGGTGAGACTTTGTCTGCACAATAAATAAAAAAATTAGTCAGTGTGGTGGCATACACTTGTGGTTCTAACTACTTGGAAGGCTAAGGCAGAAGGATGGCCTGAGCCCAGCAGGCTGAAGCTGTGGTGGCTGTGAGCATACCATTGCACTCTACCCTGGGCAACAGTGAGACTCTGACTCTAAATAAATAAATAAATATTCTCATTTAATACGATAATTTTGAATTGATTTTTTTAAGTTATGATTTATATCTTGCTAAAATTTTAATTTCAAGAAAGAACTTTTTGGATAATTTTTTTAGTGTTTACTCTTACATCAATGAGCTTAAGTGAAAATGTACTTGATTTCTTATACTTTGAAAATGATTACTTATTTTTTTTCTTTTGAGTTGGAGTCTCACTCTGTCTCCCAGACTGGAGTGCAGTGGCATGCTCACAGGCACCACTGCCTCGACCTGCTGGGCTTAGGTGATCCTTCCACCTCAGCCTTCCAAGTAGCTGGAACAACAGGTGACACGCTATCATGCCCAGCTTATATTTTTAATTTATTGTAGAGACAAGGTCTCACCAAGTTGCCCAGGCTGGTCTCAAACCCCCAGACTCAGACAATCCTCTCGCCTTGACCTCCCAAAGTGCTGGGATTACAGGCTGAGCCATCTCGCCCAGCCAACAATGACATTTTGTTAGACGATTGGAAATGAGCTCAAGTTGATATCATAATAGTACACACAAAAGTTGAAAAAAAAAATAAAACTCTTTAGAGAAGTGGCTTGTTTCTTTTTTCAAATTTTTTATTTTTTGTTTGTTTGTTTGTTTTACAACGGTGTATTTATTTATTAAATAAGAAACCAGGTTGCAAAATGCAAAAGGATGAAAAATGGGAGTTACGAGGAAAATACATTGTTATTTTGAAATTTCACATAGTATAGAATATATAAACTGTCAACAGCTTGTGTATATCCTACCATATTTTTCTGAGTTTGCAGATATAAATGTGTATATACAAATATAGGGGTTTTTTACATGAAATGCATAATATACTGTATTATAAAACTTGCTTTTTAATCTCTTTTTTGTTTTTTAACTAAAACATAATTAAAGAAACAAGATTTATTTAAACATGGCCAGCCTAAAATGGCATATGGGTCCCTACAAATGATTAATAAAATATTTAATTTCTTATCAAAATAATAAAAATGAGAAGAAAAAGTACCTCATCAAATTCAGAAATCGAACAGGACAGATTAAAATCTGGCAATTTCATTTAGTCATTCTTGACTAAAAGAACATAAAATGTGTCATTTGCATACAAAAATAAATGTGCAATGAATAGAATTGAAAGAAGGCTGAATAAACAACAATCCATAGTATTTGACAATTACAATAAAATGCTAATAAAGAATATCAGTTTGAAGTTATTTGCGGAAAAATTATATGTTCATTATTTGTCCATTGTGACTTTGATTTTGTTTACAATATTTACAGAAAACAGCAGAAAATATTTAGGTTTAGTAGAAATGATATCAAAATGTCATGCAAACATGAAAACTTGATATAAGTAAAGAAATAATCACTATCAAAAATGGAGATTTTTAAAAGAGAATATTAACTTATAGCATAAAAAAAGGAAAAAAATAAACTACAAATAAAACTAACATAAATATACTCAATTTAACCGAATAGTACCAGAAACAGGAGTTATGAAGAACAACCAACTGTTATTATACATACTAATAAACTACCAGAAAGAAAAAAACAAAAAACAAGGAGATAAAAATTAACAAATGTTCAAAATCCCAGATGTCCATGCCATAAGAGATAAGATAGACAAGTGGGACCTCATTAAACTGAAAGGTTTCTGCAAAGCAAAAGAAACCATAAAGAGAGCAGGGAGACACCCCACAGAATGGGAAAAAATATTTGCAAACTGTGTATCTGACAAAGGTCTAACGATCCAGGATCTACAAGGAACTCAAACATGCCAAAAGGAAAAAAAACAGCCCCATAAAAAGATATGAATGGACATTTCTCAAACGAAGACATACAGTCAACAGACACATGAAAAAGTGCTCAGCCTCACTAATCATCAGAGAAAGGCAAGTCAAAATCACATTGAGATACCACATAGCCCAAGTAACAATGACCATCATTAATAACATAAACAATAACAGACGCTGGCAAGGATACAGAGAAAAGAGAACGCTTCTACGCTGCTGGTGGGAATGCAAACTAGTTCAACCTCTGTGGAAAACAGTGTGGCAATTTCTTTTTCTTTTTTTTTCTTTTCTTTTTTTTTTTTTTGAGTTGGAGTCTCAATCTGTCGCCCAGGCTGGAGTGCAGTGGCACACTCACGGCCACCCCAGCGTCAACCTGCTCTGGGCTTTGGTGATCCTTCCACCTCAGCCTTTCAAGTAACCAGAATTACAGGTGTGTGCTACCACGCCTGGCTAGTTTTTTGATTTATTGTAGAGGTGAGGTCTTGCCAAGTTGCCAGGACTGGTCTCGAACCCGCAGATTCAGGCAATCCACTTGCCTTGGCTTCCCAAAGTGCTGGGATTACAGGTTGAGCCACCAAGCCCTACCACAATTTCTAAAAGAACTAGAAATTGACCTTCCATATGACCCAGCAATCCCCCTACTGTGAATATACCCAGAGGAACTCAAATCATTCCACAAAAAAGATACCTGCACACGCATGTTTACTGCAGCACTATTCACGACAGCAAAAACATGGAACCAACCATGCTGCCTATCGAAACTGGACTGGATAAAAAAATGTGGTACATATACACAATGGTAAATGATGCAGCCATAAAGAAGGACAAACATATGAGCTTCACAGCAACTTGGATGGAATTAGAGTTGATCATACTCAGTGATCTATTATAGAAAAAAAGAACCGAGTACCACATATTCTCATTCATAACCAGACCCTGAACATTTTCCATAAATCTATAAGAAAGGGCATTGGAGACTGTAGCGAGATACTGCCTGGGTGGGGATGGGGGCACAACATCAATAAAGGTACCTGATCTCAAACCAGACAGAGTGGGAACCAAAGGGAAGCCCAAACTTTACCTGTGCGATGTCCACTTTTACACCTAATCCTAAATTGTACCCCACATCTTTAAAATTAAAAAAAATTAACAAATGTTTCAAAAGTGTATACTAAAGGTAAAGCCACAGATTTTGACTTAGGTGAAGAACTGAAGAAACAAAATCTTACACTTTAATTTAAAAGTGGATCTGTAGCATGATCTACAAGTATAAACCAGTAATAATATAACTCAGACCTACTCAGGGTGAGGAGAGGAGGCAGAACTCGAAGAATTATGGGAGTTCCTGGGCCCATAGTACAAGGTGGCCCTGAAGATGCAGGTGGGAGATAAAGAGAAAGATCAAACTCACTGACTAGAGCAGGGTCACTAGTTTATCTTCAGAACAATGACAGAAGAAATTTGAAATATGTCTAAAGAAATTAGCCCATGGCAGGCTTGAGTGAGTTTTGGTTTTGTTTTAGTTCTTGCTTTCCTCCCTAGTTTCTTCCTCAAAGCTCATCTTGAAGACTTGTTTTCTACTCTGGAATCTAGAGCTGGAAGAAACAGTGTTCTCATACTTATAATTTTTAAAAGAATGCTAACTTTATATTCATGACTCTCTACAAAACTCTCAAAAAACTGAGATTGCAGAATAACCACCTAGCCCAAAGTCTGAATAGACATATGCACATAGGGGGAACCCCAGGGACTGGTTCATGTGGGGCAGTTATCAGGGTTTATTACACCTCTACCCTCAGGGATGGCAGATAAACTCTGAGAAAGTTCAGGGGCTTGCAACAAAGCTGTCTTCACACCGATCATTTTCTTCAGTTGTTAAGGTCTCTTCTCTTTGCCCCCAGCCACCAACAAAGAGGTGTCCCAACATATCCTTGGACTTGTTGGGCATTGGAGACTGTGCACACTTCACTTGATCCGCCTACTTAGCTCTTCTATTGACTGACCTGCAAATCAGCTTGCTTTGAGTTGGGCCAAAACCAAAGGGTTCATTGGAAATCTCTCGGCAGACTGTAACGTGTTTTCTACTCTAATGATCTATTTGAGCTACAGATTTCTATGACTGACAGTTCTGCTTGGAGGTCCTCCTTGGGGTTTAGGAATCATTTTCACCCAGACACAGCTACTAAAGACAGCACTTTTAATAAGTAACTATGAGTTTGTTATGGGGCTTTGTGGGAAACCGATGTCTTCTCCATAGAGGCCTTCAACACAACGTCTCCATTTTGAGATGAGTCAACTCCAAATCGATGACTCGAAAGGCAATGTGTGCTTAACCTTGTCAAGTGGGAATGGCCTATTTGGGCAGCTGCACCTGTGAGGGACTCTTTATTCCCCATTCCACTACCTGAAGAAAAGCTGCCTTCTCAATGAGTCCTCTTGTCACTGAGATTCCAAAATGCCTAGACCTGGTTTCCTAACTTTGCTAAACTGAAAGCCGGTGATTGGCATAGGGCTTCTGGGGGGTATTCAGCCTCAGTGCTGCCTGGTGCCAAACTCAGAAGGGCTCTGGAAGTTCTATTCAGTGAGCAAATCTGAAACTTTTCTCATAACAAGGCAAGGACTCCCCTTGATAAACCCTCCTATACCTTCACAGACTTTGAGCTGTTGTGAAAGGCCTGGAGCTTTGGCCAGCCACTTGAAAAACTACACACTGTCAGAAGAAAGACAACTTTCTTTAGGGCCATACCTGTGAAAACAGACTCAGACTGCTAACTGAATGATCTGGGCCATTTGTGTAAATGGCCGTGCCGAGGGTCCAGCCTCTGATGGGACCAATTCGAATCACGCTGCTGATCGGGACTGCATCGTCCAGATTGCCACAAACACTGCATGGATTCATAAGTTTACTAGATTCGTCACCTCTCTACCAACATAGACCAGACACAAAGAAAAGAATTCTGGGCAACCCCCTCCGGTCCCCTCCCACTGTGGGAGCTTTTCTGGCCTCTGAATAAATCCTGCTTGCTCACACACAAAAAAAGGATTTCGTTTTTAATGCAGAGGCTGCCAACACCCTAGATTGTGACTCTTGCCAACAGTTGACTCATGAATTCAAGATGAGAGGAACGAAATTGCATTGAACTTGGCCCCTGTCCAGTCCTTATTGACTGATGACCTTTGACCCCTGCCCCTCTATCAAGGCTACGAATTGTGTCTCACTGCTGTCAATACATTTTCAGGGTATGGAATTGGTGACCCAATCAAGACAGCTAACTCCAGTTGTACCACAGGGGCCCTTGAGATTGATCTCTACTGTGTGTTGGACTTTCTAGACCATTTGCAGTCTGCCAATAGGCTTCTTTTATCCCCAAAGCTTCCCACTGATCTCAACAGTGCACCAATAGATATCTGATGAATCTTCCACACATCCGACCATTCCCAAGCATCTCATATTATTGAGCACTAGAAAGGTCTCAAAAGTCAGCTCAAAAGATTCCTGACTCTACCTCCTGCACCCCTCCCAGTCTACTCACCTGAGCAAGGCAGATTAGTCATTAAAAGGGCATCTAATGATCAGGATGAAAGTAGTGAGGCAGTAAAGCGGACCTGTTTTGAAATTTAGGATTTCAACCTGACAACAAATCTTTCTTTCCCTTATCGGCAACTCCAAACTAGCCAGTTTGTGAGAGAGGAGATAGGATAGGCAGACAGAGAAAGGCTAGGCAGACAGGCAGGCGGGTCCTCTAGTAACAATGTAGCAAACTCCTACATTGGCACAGGACTGGTAAACAAACTTTCTGTGAGCCTCTCAAGCTAGAGCCTATGTACTCACTGCTGGGATTAAAAAGCAACCAATCAGCTCACCATTAGGCCCTTACCGCCTGCTGATTGGTCCTATACTGACCAATCAGAACAGCTACAGCTCACAGCTAGTGCTAGCCAATCGTCTTGGACTTAGGGCTATATAAGCACCTGGTTTTCGGGCCCCAGATGGGCAACCTCTCCAGATCCCCTCCCACTGTGGGAGTTTCTCTGTCCTCTCAATAAATCTTGCTGTCTCGCTTTCTGACTGTCCGTGTCCCTCATTCTTCCTGGGCATGAGACAAGAA
>CAUYQG010146567.1:0-11565 GCA_963574415.1 Tarsius wallacei
GGGAGGGGAAGGGAGGTGGGACTAATGGTAGTCAATATCTGTCTGGGGACGGGGAGACACCCCTTATCAACAAGGGTGCCTGAACGATGCATATTTGTAAACCTAACCCTTAACTGTACCCCACAATTTTAAAATAAAAAAATGTTTAAAATGAAAAAAAAAAGAAAGAAAGTATGTATACCAATCTTTTGACAATGTGTTACAGTCAATCCTTGATTCTAAATGATTTCTGATGTGAATGACAAGAGCCTTGTCCCTGCTCTGAGGATGGAGTGGGATTTCCTTTGTGTTCTCCCCACCCAGCTAGGACTGCCAGATAAAATGCAGGACACCCAGTTAAATTCAGATCTCACACAATAAATAATGAGTATGTCCTATGCAATAATATATATTCCTCATGCAATATTTGGAACATGTTTACACTAAAAAATTATCCATTTATCTAAAACTTGAATCTCACTGGGAATCCTGCATTTCTTTTTTGAATTGGGGATTCCCTCTGTTGCCCAGGTTGGAACACAGTGGCACAATCATGGTTGCAGCCTCAACCTCCTCTGCCTAAGCCTCCTGAGTAGCTGGGACTACAGACACATGCCACCATGCCTGGCTAATATTTTTATTTTTTAATGTAGAGACAGGGTCTTGCTATGTCGCCCAGGCTGGTCTTGAATTCCTGGCCTCAAGTGATCCACCCACCTTGGCCTCCCAAAGTGCTGGCATTACAGGCAAGAGCCACTGTGCCTGGCTATCCTGCATTTTTATTAGCTCAATCTGGCAGTGGAGGCCAGCACCCGAGCAGACTCCTACAGACCCCTCTTGCTACTCCCATGATGCCATTCTATGACCACGTGTCTCCGTCTTTCTCTCCATCAGAAACTTACAAGTTTTTGGGGCAAGGAATTGTGTCTCTCACGTCAACATTCCTTGCACTGAACACAAAGCCTAGCACATACCTAACACTGGATATCGTCTGTCAAATATTTGTTGAGTGCTGGTGCTCAGGGAGGTTCTTGCAAAGAGATAGGTCGGTCAAGGCTCTTTATTGTAGGATGCAAAACTAAGCTGCATCTTGACTAATTATGTGACTGGCTCTACATTGTATACTTAGACATAGCTTTAGACACTTTAGACACTTTCGATACTTTAGACAGTGATAAGTGTGCCCATGGTGCAGGCAAGTGCAAACACAAATGTCACAACAATGATGGTTCAGATTAACCTGACATTTTCTGTGTGCCAAGCTCTGGGAAAGCATTGTACAGAATGCTGTGAAATTGCTGATGTTGGCCGGGCTCAGTGGCTCACACCTATAATCTCAGCACTTTGGGAGGCCAAGGCAGGAAGACCAGTCTGGGCAACATAGCAAGATCTCATCTCTACAAAAGAAAGAAAGAAAGAAAGAAAAATAATAAGCCAGGTGTGTTGGTGTGTGCCTGTAGTCCCAGCTGCTTGGGTTGCTGAGGCAGAAGGACCACCTGAGCCCAGGCGGTCAAGGCTGCAGTGAGTACTGGTTGTGCCACTGCACTCTAGCAACCTGGGTAACAGAGTGAGACCCAACCCCTCAAAAAAAAAATTACTGGTGTTTTTCCAGTTTGGGTTCATGTCTTAGTCTGTTTTGTGTTGCTATACAGCAATACCAGAGGCCAGGTGCTTTATAAAGAAAATAGGTTAATTTGGTTCTGCAGGCTGTACAAGAAGTATGGTGTCAGCATCTGCTCATCTTCTGGTGAAGGCCTTGATCTGCTTCTACTTGTGGGGGGCATGTGCTCGCAGAGATCACATGGCGAGAGAGGAAGCAAGAGAGAGAGAGAGAGAGAGAGAGAGAGAGAGAGAGAGAGAGAGAAGGGGAGGTGCTGGGCTCTTTTGAACAACCAACTCTTTCAAGAACGAACAGAGATCACAAACCCCTAAGGGAAGGCATCATCTATTCATGAGGGATCTGCCCCATGACCCAAATATCTCCAACATGCAGGATCAGACTGCAACATAAATTTTGGGGGAACAAACATTCAACCTAAAGCAACCCACAAAAGCAATTTTATGAAGTTGTGTCTAATACTTGACATGCATTCTCTCATCTGAATTCCATACAAATCCTTGGAGGCAATAACTCTTTGGTGCCCCCATTTACAGCTGGGGAGACTGAGGCAAAGAGGAGGGAAATAACTTGGAACAGGTTGTCGCAGTGGTGTGTAACACAGCTAGGATATTTAAATATATATATATATAATTATTATTATTATTTTGAGTCAGGATCTCACTCTGTCTCCCAGGCTAGAGTGCAGTGGTGAAATCACAGCTCACCACAGCCTTAACCTCCTGGGGTCAGGTAATTCTTCTGCCTCAGGCTCCCAAGTAACTGAAACTATAGACATGAGCCACCATGCCTGGCTAATTGTTTTAATTTTTTGTAGGGATGAGGTCTTCCTATGTTGCCCAGGCGAGTCTCAAACTCCTGGGCTTAAGCGATCTTCCTGTCTTGGCCTCCCAGAGTACTGGGATGACAGGCATGAGCCACCATACTTGGCTTAGAACTTGGATTTTAACCCAGGTCATTGAAGCTTCCAAGCCTGGAAATAGATCTTTCTCCAAACTATATACCCATCAGGATATCTTCCGGTATACAAAAAGAGGGGATCTATCCAGGCCAAAACAGATGTGTGAAAAATAGACCATCTGTAGATGTGTCCTGGGATCTTCCCTGGCATGGGCACAGGATGGCTCCTAGTTTCAACGGGAGCTGTCACTGACCTTCTTGGCTTTGAACATGGACTTCCCGTTGATCACATTCCTCTCCTGACAAACCCAGGTGTCCACTGCATGCCCTGGAGATGTAGTCGGGGAACCCTGCATGTATCAAAAATCCTTTTATAGATTGCGGTGTGTCTCTTGTAAGGGTTTGCATTTATAAAAAACCTTGCTTGAGTGTGGCTGGGTGCTACAGCTCACACTTGTAATCCCAGTACTTTGGGAGGCTGAGGCAGGAGGATCACCTGAGCCCAGGAGGCCGAGTCTGTGGTGAACCATGATCGTGCCACTGCACTCCAGCCTGGGCAACAAAGTGTACTTTAAAAAAAAATCTTGCTTCGTTAAAAACAAAGTTCACTGTACATTTTAAGATCTTATCTTTTTGGTTTAAGTAGAGAATACATGTGTTCCAGAGAATGCCCTGCCCTGGAAAAGTGAGGCTTCCCAAGCCCCCATTTGATTTGGCTTTCTGCTGGACAGTCATACACTTATGAAGGTCTCAGGCATTCATTCATTTATTCATCCACGCATTCACCCAAATATACAATTATTGAACTGTGACTCTCCGGGTTCACTCATCCCAGGAAGGAGTGTGACTTGAGTGACATGAGATAAACGTGGTGGCTCATGGTGTGTGGGGACACAGCTGGCTCATTTACTCAAGTAAGCAGGGATCCAAGTGTTCTCTGCCCTTTGAAACTCATGACAAAGGAGGGTTTTTGTTGTTGTTGTTTTTTGTAGAGGTGATGTCTTGCTTTTTTTTCCAGGCTGGTCTTGACTCCTGGCCTCAAGCGGTCCTCCAGCCTTGGCCTCCCAAAGGGCTGGGATTACAGGAGTGAGCCACTGCACCTGGCCTTGCTTATTTATTTAATTTTTGTAGAGATAGAGTCTTGCTATATTGCCCAGGCTGGTCTCGAACACCTGGCCTCAAGCAATCCTCCTGCTCAGCCTCCCAAAGCGCTGGGGTCGCAGGTGTGAGCCACCACACCTGGCCCAAAGGAGTTTTTAAGAAAGTTTAGTCTTTAGGACCAAAGAGAAGCTCACTGATGGAGCTGCTGGGGGTGGGTTGCAGGGGATGCTTGAGTGGACTGCAGCAGTAGAGAAAGACTAGGGAATCACCAAGGTAGTGAAAAACGGGCACGTCGGGCTGAAGTTTCCAGCAAAGCCAGGTAAAATGGTACACATGACTTGGGGCACATGGCTGGGGTATTGGAAACATCTGGGAAGTTTTCTCTGACATAGTCAAAACTGGATCTGATAGCTTGTGTCTTTCCAGCTGATCTACTAATCATAGTTCTTCCAATGTTATATCCCTGACCCTTGTAAAAGGATTGCACGGAAGGCGTGCTTTAAGCTGCATTTTAATAAGTCAATAAGAAAGCTCAAAATTATTTAAAGCTTCTTAAAGAGGATTATATTTGATTTCTTGTGGGAATTCTGGGGTATAGGATAAGAAAGACGCTCAGTCCTTCTGAGGTTGTTTTACATGATGGAAACGCATCATTTTAGGCAAAAACTTTTAACTATTTTGTTGTTCAAACAGAGACAACTCAGAACAAGAAGACTTTCACTGTCTTCTGGCGGCATTAGCTGAGCCTGGGGTCTTTTGGTGGAAGAAATTGCATTTTAGATTTTGCAGCAAATGTGGGGCCCTCCTTGGCCGTTTATTCCCTAACCTTTAAAATGAGAGTTTGCTGATATTCTGAAAAGGGCAGTCAGATTCCCCAGGTATCTGGAAGAGCCCAGCCTGGGTATCTTGCATCCTGGGGAACAGAAAAATCTGGGCCAGAGCACATGTTTAGTTCTTGTTTTCTATGGCTGCATTCACCCCTGGGCCCATCTCTGGGGCTGATATGTAGTTGGGAATGTCACAAGACCCAGGCTGGTGCCGGCCCACAAGCAGTCTCCCCACTCCCTACAAGGGGACGTAACCCCAGCAACTGGGAGGTTGAGGAGGACTGCTTGGGACCAGGAGTTTGAGACCAGCCTGAGAAACATAGTGAGACCTCGTCTCTACAAAAAATAAAAAATTTAGCCAGGGATATTTGCACATCCCTGTAGTCCCAGCTACTTGGTAGGCTGAGGTAGGAAGATTATTTGAGTCCAGGAGTTGGGGACTGTGTGAGCCGTCGTCATGCCACTGTACTCCAGCCTGGCTGACAGAGTGAGACCCTGTCTCAAAAAAAAGGGGGGGAGGGAAGAATACGTAGTTAGTTGTTGATAAGTGCTACAGAGAAACACAAAGCAGGGAGGGGATGAGGCCAGGCGGGGGGTGCAGTTCTACCTGGGAGACCAGGTTGAGAAGGGTCCAGGGGTCAGCAGGTGTCAAGCACTTATTCCCAGCCAAGGCATTGGGCACGCAGTAATTGCTCAGTGCACATGCACTGTTTGTACTCAAGTCCAGAGGTCAGCCCTCCCCAGCCGCATTCTATTTCTCTTCATTGATGCTCTGTGCCTTCTTTTGCCCACATTCAATGCAGCTCCCTCCTCCTGGCTCCCTTTCTTGGGCATTCTTAATGCCAAAGCAGGAGTCTGGGTGTGGGGAGAGAACTGAGCCAAACTCATATGGAAATGCAAGGGGCTGTGGACTCAGACGGGCAGCCTGGCAGCAGGCACCCTGAGCCTGGACCAGCCTTCGTGAAGGAGGAGCTGCTGGGATGGCCATGCTGGGGGGACCTACTGCAGCCTCCTGCTCTCTCACTCACGCAACTTGCTTTTGTTTGGAAGATGAAAAGTACCAAACGCCTGCAATTTCTTTGAAAATGAAGAGGAGAGTGCTAAGATGGAAGACTGTGGAGACAGTGTGAAGGAATTTTTTTTTCCTTCTCATCTATTCAACCTAACCAGGTCTTACAACTCCATCACTTCCACTGGGGGTGGCCAAGAAGAGAGGATTGAATTATTTGCAGGAAAGGGTTAACTCAGCAGGCTTGGCTTGTCCACACCCTGCATATTCCAAAGAAAAGTCTGACTCTGGCCCAGCTCCTGGGAGGTGACCTCTAGCTTCTAAATCCTTGGAATGTCCTGTCTGTGTAGAGGGTCTTTATCTACCTGGGGGTCTTGTTCCACACCAGTTGATCCATGCTAACAATGTTATCTATGGGGTGTGGGGGGACGGGCAGTTCCTTGGGCCACACAGCATCGGCTTAACCTTTGGAGGGGCTGGGGATGAAGGTCAACTACTTGGGCAGTCAGCCATGTCTGCGTGATCAACCCCCAATAAAAACCCCAGGCCCCAAGGCTCAGGTGGACTTTCCTGGTTGGCAATGCTCTGCATATTGTCACGCATTGTTGCTGGAAGAAGTACGTGCTGTTCACACAGCACCATCAGGAGAGGACAGCTGGGAGCCTCACGCCTGGTGACTCCTGGACCCTGCCCTATGCACCTCTTGTCTTTGCTGGTTTTGGTCTGTGGTCTGAACCATGGTCATAACCATGAGCATAGTGGCTTTCCTGTGTTCCGTAGGTCCTTCTAGCAAATTATGGAAGTGAGAGTGGTCTTGGGGACTCCCAAACAGCAGCCAAGCCCTCAGCCTCTGCTTATCCTGAAGTAGCTGCATGAGGCTGAGGGCTCACACCAGTGTTTTGGCATAGGATGAGATGTGCATGGTTATCTCTGGTGGGACAAAGAGAACCCACGGGGCCACAGGGTCAAGCCTGTGATCCATCTGAAGAGGTGGACACACCAGCCTCAGACCTCCGAAGAGACAGCTACCCAGGGAGGCCCAGGCAGACAGCTGGGTTCCCTAACAGATCGAGACTTGGGATTGATTGGTCCCCCCCAGTTGCTCTATCAGTGCCGGTGGCGTAGGGTGTGCGTTCAACCCTCTAGACATCACAAGATGCGCCTTCAGAGAACAGGAGCACGTTCCGCTAATAAGCAAAACTCCCTTGGCTTTTATTACTTTGGGCAAAATAAAAATTTGCTCCTGAATAAGCAAAAGCTCCCTGACAGCTCTGTCAACGCGAGGTGTCCTATTTGAAAAAATATGAGAGGCAGGGGACAGAAAATGCCAGGCTCCCCCAAGGCAGATGGGGCGGGCGTGGGGCTGGAGGTGACGAGGGTTCTGATAACCTAATGAAGGCCAAGGGCCAGGCGCGAAGACGCTCATCCCGGCCTAGCCCTTTAAAACCAAAATGATGGACTTCATTTGCATTTAGATCTCTTCAGCTCTGTCTTTTCATCTAAAGACAAATCCTCACAAAAGGCTGCTTAATTAGACCAAATTAGATTTCCTCTCGGCAGCTTGTCATTCATTACAAAATGCTGTTCTTTTCCTATTTTGGTAATTATCAGCTGGTCTATAACCAGTTTGTAAGCTTTCGCTCCAGCCACTGGGTATGACTAGCATTCCTGATTTTGTGCAGAGAAGAGGAAAATTATTCAGTTGCACCAAATCTGTCTAAGTTGGATCAAGACCATCACTGGAGTCTCTTACAATAATGGGTATCCTCACTCTTAATTCTTTAATGATGAATTGTAGAACAGTACAGAGCTTGGTGCTTTCCCAGACTAAAAGCTAAATACAAAAATTTCTCATGTAGCAATTATGGCATTAAGTGGAAATCTTTACCTTAGTGAGCCGACCCTATCCCACCTAAGAAGCCACCCATTAAATCATTTACAGTACTTCCCCTTATCCCCAGTTCACATTGCTCCACCATCTTTTTTTTCTTTTTTTGAGCTGCTGTCTCACTGTATTGTCCAGGCTAGAGGCAGTGGCACGATCACAACTCATTGCAGCCTTGACTTCCTGGGCTCAGGTGATCCTTCCACCCCAGCCTCCAGAGTAGCTGGGACTCCAGGTGTGTGTAGAGACAAGGTCTCTCTCTGTGTTGCCCAGGCTGGTCTTGAACTCCTGGCTGCAAGCGATTCTCCCACCTCGGCCCCCCAAAGTGCTGGGATTACAAGCATGAGCTACCATGCCTGGCCAAATTTGCCAACTTTTACCCTGAATGTCTTTTCTCCCAACCAGAGAGCCACAGCATTGCCAGTGTTCAGCTGTAGATACAGACACTGGTGGGTGGGTGCACAGGGGTGGGCCTTAGGGGGCTGGCCGTGGGCTGGTTGGGCCAAGATCCTCATGACGTTGTCAAATACTCCATCCATTGAGCTGGTGCAACGCAGCCTCAAGAACACCTCGCACAAATCCAGGGACGCTCCTCCAAGGGGCTAGTGGCTTGTGCAGAAGAGCCATGGCCCAGGTTCCCTCTGAGGGTGGCCTGGTTGGCTTTACTCTGGTCATTCTGGTTGAAGGCATATAGGCAGGTGGGCACCAGCTGGTCACCAGGGACAGGTGGCGCCAACTCTCTCTGACAGTAACGGCCCCATAACTTACTACGGAAGGTGCCATGGATAATCTCACCTGACAGCAAGCCTCTGACTTCAGTGGTATCTAGAGACAGACTCAGGGTGGTAGGGTCTTTGCCCAAAGCCATGCGGCTAGCAAGCAAAGCGGGAGGGTACCATCAGAGGCCAGATCAGGCCGGCTCTAAGCTCTCCCACTGACCTGCCCTGCCTCCCTGAACAAAGAAGCAGATCGCGTGGATCTGGACGATGTGATTGGCACGGGCTGCAGGAAGGAAATGGTAGAACTGGAAGGCCTGGAAATGGGGCCCTGGAGGTCGACCGGCTCGGCACCCTCATTTTGCAGACAGAACACAAAGGCCAGAGAAGAGGAGAGGGACCCTCCTCTCAGCTGTCCTCCTGGATCACTCTCCCCATTAGTCACCCATCCCCAACCCCTCCTGGCTTCCGCCCACCTGTCATAGTCACAAGGTGGGAAACCGCCCCCTTCTGCTGCTTCCACTGGGTCCAGAAGCTCCAGCCTTTTGAGGCCCACAGCAGGGCAGGACCGGGTTTTCCCACTTCTTGGTCTCAAAGCACAACTCCCTGGAGAATATGGGAACAGATTCCAGACCCTATTTTAGACGACCTGCCCCCAGTGGCCTAGGTCTGGGAGGAGTGCTTCTCCTATGGACTTCTAGAATATCAGCCATGCGCTCTCCTCGCTGGCACTCAGTCACATGAGCATTATGGAAGTGTGTGTTGAAGACCCACTGTGTGCCAGGCGCAGGGGACTCTGTGGTGAATGAGACAGACCCGCCCTGTGTTCATACCACTGAGCGAGATGTGGCAGAAGCATCACCCAAATGACCCATTAATCACAGTGACACGGGCCCAGAGAGGAGACTATGTGAGATCACATGGCTGGGGTTTCTACCTGGGGCTGCAGAGTCCAGGGGCTTCCCCAAGAAGGTGACGTTTAAGCTAGGAGTGAGGGGCCCTGGATCCAGCGAGAAGGAGGAAGTGAATATGCACAGACTTCACGCAGGAAGAGGCTGGGGAATTCCAGGAGCTGAAAGACAGCCCATGGCCGGGAGTGGAGAGTGACAAGAAAGTGTAAGACAAGCTAGAGACGGAAGTAGAGGTGGCCCTATGTGGTACTGAGGCCTTTCAGTTACATAAATGAGACAAAGACAGCCTGTGTGTATTGGCCCTGGGTCGCCTACTTCTTTACAACATGCTGAGACCTGTTAGCTCAAAAGCCCACCAGCACCAAACTCACATTTTCACACATTCAGTTATTTTTAAAATATCCCAGCTAGTGGTGGCACACACCTGTAGTCCCAGCTACTCTGGAGGCTGAGGCAGAAGGATCAAGGCTGCAGTGAGCCGTGATCATGCCACTGCACTCCAGTTGGGGTGACAGAGTGAGACTCTGACTGGGAAAAAAAAAAGTCCTGGCTGGGCGTCATGACTCACACTTGTAATCCTAGGATTTTAGGAGGCCAAGGTGAGAAGATTGCTTGAGGCCAGGAGTTTGAAACCATTCTGGGCAATAGAGAAAGATCTCTAAAAAAAAAATTTCTTTTTAAATGTGCTTGGTATGGTGGTGGGTGCCTATAGTCCAGCCACTTGGGAGGCTGAGCGGGGAGGATTGCTTGAGCCCAGGAGGTTGAGGCTGCAGTGAGCTATGACTGCACCACTGCACTCCAGCCTGGGCAACAGAGCGAGACTCTGTCTCTCTAAAAAAAAAAAAAATTCCCAACCAAGCAGGATTTTAGACATTTACGACCTGCCTGCTTTGTGTACCCCACAAAGCCACAACAGTGTCTGCTGGCTGTGAATAAGACAGAGCCTCGTGATTGTAAGACCCCAAGCTGCGGCTGCTGCCCTTGGGAGGGCCCAGAGACTCCCTGCTGTGCCGCTGGACACATAAACCCCTCTGGCCCAGAGCTCCCTTGCCCCTCTCCTCTCTGGGTGGTGGCCCCCTCACTGTGCAGCCTCTGAGCAATCTCATGCTGAGAGGGACAGACATTCCCTCTCCTGCAACCCTGCCCCAGCACTGCCCACTAAAGCTCACCATGTGTTCATTTTCTTTCCCCTTAATTAGCTCCCAAATCCTCGAACTCATTCCCTACACTCCTCCCTCCCCAGCTAGATTCTTCTCCATCTCTGCACGCCCCAAGATACCAAGCACAGGGACGTATGTCACCAGCCACAGACAGATCCGCTCCCACTACTGGAAGAGAAGCTTCGCTTAGGTCACAGCATCATCTGGCCCACGAAATGTCAACCCAGAGCCAGTCATAAAACAACCCCAGAGGCTGCGAAGAG
The DNA here is from genome assembly GCA_963574415.1 of Tarsius wallacei. Taxonomy (NCBI): domain Eukaryota; kingdom Metazoa; phylum Chordata; class Mammalia; order Primates; family Tarsiidae; genus Tarsius; species Tarsius wallacei. The sequence continues at coordinate 10,370 of CAUYQG010146567.1, forward strand.
GAGGAGCCGGGAGGACTCCCCGGTCCTGCAGCCTCCCAGCTTCGCACTGAAATTGACAGCCACTGCTCCCTCCCCCGAGCAACCCCAGCCTGATTAACAGGCTTCATTTTAGAGCCACTCCTCTGCCTCTGCTATCTGCTATGCTAACAGGTCATTTCCCATTTTGTGTTAAACTCCTTCTCATTTATTACAATACCACTTTTTATTGACATGGAAATAAAACTTACAATCAATAAGATATTATGAAATATACATCAAAACGAAAGTCACCGGAGCAGGCGTTTTCATCTGTTCCCAGGAAGGAACAAGGGTTTATGGTGGATTGGGAGGCGGGGGGGTGGGGGACACACGGAACGTTTTTCTTCCCTATTACATGATGCGATTTTCAATGAATCTATAAAGAAAATGAAAACATAAATAGAGTAACCAAACAGAATGATCCCTGCAGCTGTCAAAACTTAAAACAGTTCAGTTTGCCTTTGATTTCTGTTTTAAGTTTTGAAAAGTACATAGATCATTCTCTGCCTTTTCCTTTTCTCTCTCTTTCTTTCTTTCTTTCTTTTTTTTTTTTTTTATTCTTTTCATAGGGAGCCTCTTTCTTAAATCTGATCGCTAAGGGTCCGCTGGTCTTGCCCTTTGGCAGTTGAAATGATCCAATGACCATGTGAGCACGGCGTTTATTTCTTATGCCGAGACCTTTATTCTGTTGACGCCTCCTCAGCAGAGCAGAAAGTTATTCCTTTCCTTGCTGGATGCCACATCAAACTAGGCTCACGGGTGCTTCTTCCTTTACTAAAATAGTGTCACACTGGAGAAGGAGGGGCAAGGAAGGGTCCTTCCCAGCTTCTGCGCACCTACTGTGTGCTGGGCACCCTTTAGCACTGTATTCTGTCACCTTGTCTAAGTCTTGTCATTACACCAAGGTGGGGACAGTTATTTCCTGTTTTATGAGTGATAAGAAACTGAGACTCAGCGAGGTCAAGTAACTGGCTCAAAGTCACACAGCAAAGAAGAATGAATCCAAATTCCAATTTTGCCTGTGTACACCAGGTAAATGCTGGAGAGGGATCCCAAGTTGGCCTAGTTGAGTGATTCTCATTTGTTTCTTAAGAATCATCCTTCAGGCTGGGCACTGTGGCTCATGCCTGTAATCCTAGCACTTTGGAAGGCCAAGGTGGGAAGACTGCTTGAGTCCA
>CAUYQG010146568.1:0-20355 GCA_963574415.1 Tarsius wallacei
CACAAGTGGCCACTCAAAATGTGAACCCCACACCAGGGGCCACCTCTTAATCTAGACAGAAATAGCTGTTTGGTTTTGTTTTAAATAGATCTATTTCCTTTATCATCACGCCAATTAAAGACTATAAACAACAACAACAAAACTCATTGTGTATTCACATCTGGGGACCTTTGTTCGATTGTGAGTGGTTGCAATTATAAAAAAAAAAAAAAAAACACAAAACCCCCCCCCCCAAACTGTCAACTGTGAAAATGACCTATATGAATCATTTAATGCCATGTAGGAGGAAGGTGGCTGGGCCTCAGTGACATCTTGGTAGCTATTTCTTTCATGCTACACCGAAAAAAATATTTACAAAACAGAACTTGTCCTTTTCAGCTTGACTTTCTACATTAGTCCCCTCACTGTATCAAAGATGCTTTCGTATTTTTTAAATTTAAGACTCATGAAAGAGTGTATGCCTAAAGCATTTAGGCTCTAGTCTTGACTGTCATTATCTTCAAAATAGAAAGTCCTACTATATTATATTAAAATTAAACCATGGTGGCTATTTCCAATAGCTAGGCTGGCCGCGCCGGGATTGTCCTGGGGGCCTTCCCAGGTGCCGGGGCCGCGCCCACCCGGGTGAATTTCACCAGGCTTTTCCGGGCCGGGGCCAGGCATGTCTTCCAGATCCCCAGGCGACGCCACCCTTTTGCCAGAGCAGAAACTGGAGTTACGCGGAAAGGAAATAGGAAAAAAGGGCGGCTGGAAAGTGGCAACTGGAAGCGCAAACAGCCGGGCGCAGGGAAAACTAACTCCGCTTCGTGCGAGCGTCCGGGCGGCCTCGGGGTGTGCGGCCGCCCAGCGTCCCCGCCCGCTCCTCCCCTCCCGCCGCCCGCACCCGCACCCGCCGCCGCCCTACCTGACGTCTCCGGGCAGGTCCCGTGCATGAGGCCGAACATGTTCCCGCAGGCCTTGCTCACGGCGGCCATCTTGGCCAGCACCGGGAGGTTGTGGATGACGAAGGACACCTCGTTCCGCTGCTGCTTGGCCAGGTTCTGCGCGTGGCCCAAGATCCCGAAGCCCGTGATGTCGGTGGCCGCGTGGGCGTTGAATGTGTGCATGAGGCCTGCAGCTGCGAGAGGGCGGGCTCTGAGAGGCGGCCTCCCCGCGCCTCGCCCGGAACCTCGCCGGGGCCCACCCGAACCTTCCCGGGGTCGGGGCGACACGGGACTCGCGAGACGCAGCACCGAACACCAGCAAAACCAGAGTGAAGTTCCGAAAGCTGAGTTCCTCCTGCTACCTGAACTACCTGAAAACGGCCAAAAGCTTCCGCCAGCCAACCGGAAAGAAGTGCGAGGGGAATCATGATCTCAACGGAAGGCAAACCTGTCAAGCCCATCCTAACATCAAAGAACAGGACTTAGAGTGACTCAGGCCAGGCGCAGTGGCTCACGCCTGACGTCCCAGCACTTTGGGAGGCCGAGTTGAGAGCACTGCCTGAGCCCAGGGGCTCGAGACCTTGCCTCTACAATAAATCAAGAAATTAGCTGGGCGTCGTGGTGCACACCTGTAGTTCCAGCTTCTTCAAGGGCTTAAGTGGAAAGATCCCCTGAGCCCAGCAGGTCAACACTGGGATGGCCGTGAATGTGCCACTGCATTCCAGCCGGGGTGAAAGAGTGAGATGACTCAAAATCAAGCCACTCTTGTTAGAGATGAAGGGTCTGAAAGTTTAATTTTTAAATTCTAAAGTATTAAGACTTTATTTTTTGGAGCAGCTTTGGGTTTAGAGAGAAATTAAGCAGGAAGTGCAGGGAGCCGCCATATTTCCCCTTCCCCCAGCATCACCTGACTTGACAAGTTGCATTCTTGTAGCACATTTGAGAATCAACACTAACACATGACTAGAAAGCCCACAGTTGACATCAGCGCTCACTCTTTGCTGCCCATTCTAGGAGTTTTACAAATGTATGACAACCCGTGTCTGATGTTACATCATCATACAGCACAGTCCACTGCCCTAAACATCCTCTGTGCCCTGCCCGTTCCCCCCCTCCCCCAGACCCCAGCAACCACTTATCTTTTTACTGACTCTGTAGTTTGGCCTTTTCTAGAAGGCCGTATTGTGGGACTCATGCTGTATGGAGCCTTTCGGATTGGCTTCTTCCACTTAGTAATCTGCATCTAAGGCTCCTCTGTGTCTTTTCATGGCTTGAATACCTTTCTTTTTACTGCTCACTGATACTCCATCATATGGATACACCAGTTTGTTTACCCACCCATCCACAGAAAGAATGAATGGCTGCTTCCAAGTTTTGCCAATTATGAGCAATGTTGCTGTGAATATTTGTGTGCAGGCTTTTGTGTGAATTTTTTTTTGAGTTGTAGTTTCACTCTGTCGCCCAGGCTGGAGTGCAGTGGCACACTCATGGCCACCCCAGCACTGACCTGCTGGGTGCCAGTGATCCTTCCATCTCAGCCTTCCAAGTAGCCAGAACTACAGGTGCGTGCTACCAGACCCAGCTCATTTTTGATTTATTGTAGAGACGAGGTCTCTCCAAGTTGCCTGAGCTGGTCTCAAACCCGCAGGCTCGGGCAATCCACGTGCCTTGGCCTCCCAATGTGCTGGGATAACAGGTTGAATCACAGAGCCTGGCCCGTGAATGGGTTTTTAACTCCTCTGAATAATTATCAAGGAGCACAACTGCTGGATCATATGATAATGAAACATCTTGTTTTGTAAGAAACTGCCAGACTGTCTTCCAAAGTGGCTCGACCACTTTTCATTCCTACCAGCCATGAGCAAGAAGTTCCTGTTTCTCCACATACTTGTCAGCACTTGGTGTTATCAGTGTTCTGGATTTTAGCCACTCTAACAGGTATGTAAAGGCCACACTATCAGGTATATAGGGGTATCTCACTCTGGCTTTATTCTGTAATTCCCTAACGACATACAACACTGAGCTTCCTTTTATATGTTTATTTGCCATCTTCTTTGGTGAGGTGTCTGTTAAAGGCTTTAGGTCATTTTCTAATTGGGTTGTTTTCTTACTGTTGAGCTTTAGAGTTCTTTGTATATTTGGATACCAGATATGTTTTTATAAACACTCTTCTCCCAGTCTGTGGCTTAGGCTTGTCTTTCATCCTCTGTCATTCACAGAGCAGTTTTCTGTATTAATAAAGCCCAACTTACCAATTTTTTCTTTCGCATACAGTGTTTTTGGTGTTGTAGCTAAAAAGGCCAAGGTCACCTAAATTTTGTCCTGTGTTCTCTTCCTGGAGTTTATATTGTTGTGTTTTATATTTAGGCCTGTGGCTCGTTTGGGGTTACTCTTTATGGAAGGTGTAACGCGTGTCCAGAGTCATTTTTGCATGTGGATGCCCACTTGTCCCAGCACCATTTGTCTCTGAAAGACAACCTTTTCTCTGCTCAACGGCCTTTGCAGCTTCGTCAGTGGTCTGTTTGACTGGTGTGGATCTGTCTCTGGGTTCTCTATCCTGTTCTTCTGATCTATAACTTTTAAGTTTCTTACAGGATAACAATTATAAAAATTTTAATTTCAAAATAAATTGTTCAAAAGTAGGCCCAAGGTAATTATGGCACACATCTCTCTTGTAGAAGATTATCTAGCCATTAAAAATTATGTGTACTAGGACATATTATATGGAAAAAAGAGTTTGGTAATGTTAAATAAATAAAAGTAGACTCTAAGTGCATACACAACTTATGCTGACAACTACTGTGAAACAAAAGTGAACTACAACCAAATAATTAAAAAGTCTTCAAGAAGACATAAAATACTAATAGATACTGTTTTTGGGTGGTGGGACTATGGACAATTTTTCTACTTTTCATTTTCTAAAAACTTTTAAAAATGTAGCACACCATCAACTGTGGAGAACATCCTGGAAGAGTTTGGCACTACCTAGAAAGGCCAGGGGCAATATTGACCTCAGAACACACATGCATCAGAAGGTTGGCCAAGGACCTCAGGGTAGTCACTCAGTGTCCACCAGCAATAGCCCGGAGGAGGCAGTCACCCAGTGGAAAGTTACATAGTGGAGAAAAGAAAACAACTACAGCTACACACAAGGCGAGGGAACATTACACGGTGGCTGCAACAAGTAAAAAATACAAAACTGGTGGAATAATGGCAATCATCTCATGGGCCTGACCTGAAAAGAAGGGAATACTCATTGCTGATCACTTGAAAACTACGACGACAACAACAACAACAGCAGCAAACTTGGAAAAAAAAAAGGCAAAACTAATTTACTGTTTAACAATGCAAGTCTATGTGATAAAAAGTATTCCCAAATGCAAGGGAATAAACACAGAATTCAGGGGTTACCCCTAAGCAGGAATGCAGAAGGTGGGTGGGGTTGGGGATAGGGGTGCCCTCGGGGCTTTGGAGGTCATGTTTTGGAAATTGGCAGCTGTAGAATATGCATGTTCTAAATTTTCATTCTGAATACTGGTTTGCTTCTCAATAATTTACACACAGCAAAACACAAATGCTATAAACAGTTCCTCCTGCATGTCAGAGGTTAGGACTTCAAGACCCCAAGAAGTGCTTCCTTCTTAACTATAAAATACAACAGGCATGTCCTCATCCACATGAAAGCCAATATGTAAAGTATATGATGCTTAAGCTATGTATCAAGCACTTCCCCTGGCAAGCTCTTTTCTAATACAAGACACATTCAATACTCATTGTTGGGAACACATGATATACTTGGATTCTCACTATAGATGTTCCTTGATGTACCTACCTTAAGTGTATTCGGAACACTTACTTAGCTTACGGTTGGGCAATGTCATCTCATAGAAAGCCTGTTTTTTAGTAACGTGAATATTTCATGTAACTCTCCCCCCCTCCCCACTTCAATAACCTGGTCTAAAAGACTTTAAAAAACAACGAGCTGGGGTCTCACTATGTTGCCCAGGCTGGCCTCGAGTTCCTGAGCTCAAGGGACCCCCTGCCCCAGCCTCCTGAGTAGCTGGGACCACAGGCGTGTCACAACGGCCCCCATAATGGAATTACTGACTACTATGCTGACAAACACAGGATGGTAATATGAGTATTTGAAGCACGGTTTCCACGGAAGGCACACTGCTCTCCCACTGTTGTAAAGCTGAAAATCACTGAACCACAGTAAGTCGGGGACCGCCTGTAGTGACCTAAGGATAGAAGACGGTCTGTAGTCATTGGCCACATCTGGCCCAGGGCCTGAGTCTCTAGCTAAGAGGGGTTTTTCACGTGTCTAAAGAGTTGTGGGGAAAAACCAGGAGCAATCGAGATGGCACGAGGCCTGCAAAGTCCAGGACGCCTACCACCTTGGCCCTTTCACACCTGGCCGTGGATGAGCCCCGCCCACCATACCTGTCCTGTTGAGCCTCGCCATGTTCATCATCGCCTCCTGGTATGCCAACTCGACGTCTTCCTGGGTGACCACGAGCTTAATTTTATTCCACTTTTCAGGCTGATGACAGGAACACAGGCGAGGGCGAGAAGGGAATGTGATTAACCTTCACTTCTAACCACTGACACCAAGAGCAAACTGCTTCTTAGCCATCTTCTAGGGAAGCTGTATGTCTTTAATTGCATACAGAAAACTAAGCTTCCTAACACCCTGGTTTTCCTGTGCTTTGTATCCCAAGTGTCCTGGACGCCTAGCGTGGGATCCAGTATCGCGGCGCCCTGGCTGCCTAAGCCTGCAGGACACGTGGAGCCGTGCTGCCCTACCCACCAGGTGGCAGCCAGCTCCTCTTTCAGGGCATAATTGCACTGCTGACAGCTCAGAGTCCCCTGGTTCTGCTCCTCAGCTTCCTGGTAAACTGATGGCTTTCACTTTCTCATATTACAATTACATTTTTACTGACTTTCACTGAATTCTGGAGTCAAGCTATTTTGATGGACAAGCAAATGAATGTGAAAACAACTTCACTGGCAAGTACGCCCAAGATAGCACAGCCTCGGGCGACCAAGAAGGATCTCATAAAGAGGACAAAAAGGTCGTTCTCTTTTTTCCTCAGTCCGATTTTCAAGGACTCTAGCATCACAATGCTGGGTGTGTGGCACAGTGTCCTCAAAGTCCATTAATTGCCCTCATTTGTATACCCACTTATTATTTTTTTGAGTCAGGGTCCCAATCTGTCACCCAGGCTGGAGTGCAATGGCACGATCATGGCTCACTGCCTCGACTTCCTAAGCTCAGGTGATCCTCCTGGTTCAGCCTCTTCATTAGCTGGGACTACAGGCATGCGCCACCATGCCTGGTTAATTTTTATTTTTGTAGAGGCGAGTCTCACTCTGCTGCTCAGGCTGGTCTTGAACTCCTGGCCTTAAGCAATCCTCCCATCTCGGCTGCCCAAAGTGCTGGGATTATAGGCATGAGCCACTGTGCCCATCCTATTTTTTAATAATATAAAGAAAACCCAATAACTCACCACCAAACACAGTAACTAGACACGAGCAATACCTTCTGTCTGCCCGGGTCCCACTGTCGCTGTCTCTCTCTGAGAGGTCACGATTCTTGATTTTGTACTCATCATTCCCTGCCTCTTACAAAACAGTATTCTCATCATAAAGATGGCTTGGTTGGTTGTGACCGTAAAAGCTTACTGTGCTATTACATAGTCTTTGGAACTTGCTTTTTTCCCAGTTCCAAACATTTTTTAAAACACTGGTTAAAAAAGAGCAAGGTAGTGTCGAGTTGGGGTGGGAGGACAGAGGGATCCCAAAGCCCGGCATCCCTGACACCCCTGGCCTCACCTGCCAGGTCAGCCAGGCCTGGTGGTCGGACTGGAAAGCCCTCTCTGGACCAGCCCTGGTAACGGCCCTCTGATGTATGTTCCATCAGCGCATGGAGGAAGTACAGCTAACAGTCCCTGCCACCTCAGGATTCTACTCGGCTACAGCAGACCAAGGTAGACCAGGCTGATGAAAGACAATCACTAAGCATTCTTTTCCAACTGTTTGTCAGGACTAGCAGTTTCACATGACAGTTGTAGAAATTAAATGCACCAAGATATGTGAGAATATACCACAATCTTATCAATTTGTGAATTGTTATGGCAGTGAAAAACAACCTTAAGTAAATTGTGACTATAGGTCAGTGGGAAAATGACTGAGGAGAAAGACCCTCACATCCTTGGCTCATTCTTCATGGGAGAATTATTTATCCAAACGTTCTGAGGTACTTATGAGTTTAAAAAGACAAAACTACCAAACCAGAACAACCAAAAATCCCATGACTAAGACAATTTAAACTGTGAATAACTGGCCTTACTTAGACCCCAAACACCACACTTTCCACAAACTCTCCTCCATATTATTTTTTAGTGATGCTTAAGGTATGAGAGACAAAGCTCTGTCAGCACCCAACACACAGACGGAGCGAACCCTCTGCCCCCCAAATGCTTCAGAGACAATCTCTGAAGTCCCAGGCTGGGGCTTATCTACTTCAAGCATTCACTACATGAAACTTTCATTTAGAAAAGGAATATGGACAATTTCCAGAACTTTTTTTAAGGACTTGGCCGACACTAAATTGCCTATCGGTAAAACTAAAAAACCTCAATTTCCAATCCTCCAACAAAAATTACCTGAAGACGCCACCCCCCTCCCCCCGCCCCATCACCGCAGCGGTCTTACTCACAATGTCCAGCCACTGGTGCACAGCCACTGCGACTTGTGTCCCCAGGGGCTTCGTCAACACCAGCACGTCCCCCGGCACAGCATTATCTGGCCTGAAGGAAAGACAGAGGGCAAGTTCTAGTCACTCTAGCCAAGGAGAGAATTCCGCACTGTCAGAACAGGAGAAGGGGAATTCTGTTAAAAACGACCTGCTTTTGCATCTACTTAAATCTAGGCCACCTGCCAGCGTGTACTAGACAGACCCTCGCCACGTGCTACTGAGGCAATTGCTGGGACAAAATATTCAGCCTCAGGGTTCACCTGGCCACACAGGAGCCTGGTGTGTAATTTTCACGGAAGACCCACTGCATTTTAGAGTGGTATGAGGCGACGAGGCTTCCAAAACGAAGACTGCTTGCTTATGACCAAAATAGGAAAGACCGGGGGGGATTTTTTGAGCCACAGGATTTGACGGGAACCTGTGGGTCTGATGACTTGATTTCTGCAGTCAGAATGACCAACAGTGAGCTTCCTAGCTGATGCCCAAGCTCCCTGGGTAGCTCCTGCCTTAAAGACAGAAGGCAATACTAAAAAGGCAGCCCTAAAAAGATGACTGGTGCCCCAAAGGAAACATCCACCATATTTCCGTATTTGTATCCCCACGACCAGGACGCGGCCCTGACAGCTGTACCTTCCCCAGCTTGAGCTGTCCACAGCGGTCCCATCCCTGACTCCGGACTCCTCAAATGCTCACCTGAGTCAATGAAAACAAAGCCAGGGCACAGACTTCACCACCAACACCCTGCTCCCCAACTCAGTCTCTACCACTTGTATCCACTCTCAGCTTTGAAAAATATCATTCTGCCAGACGCAATGGCTCACGTCTGTAACCCCAGCACTTTGGAAGGTCAAGGCAGGAGGATCGTTTGAGGCCAGGAGTAGAAACCAGCCTGGCCAACACAGCAAGATCCTGTCTCTAAAAGAAATTTAAAAAGTAGCTGAGCATAGTGGCGAGTGCCTGTAGTCCCAGCTGCTTGAAAGGCTGAGGCAGGAGGATCACTACAGCCTAGGAGGTTGAGGCTACAGTGAGCTAAGATGGTGCCACTGCACTCCAGACTGGGTGACATAGTGAGACCCTGTCTCTTAACAGTTTAAAAAAAAAAAAAAAAGAAGGAAAGAAAGAAAAATATCTCACTATACAAGAAACTCATTTTTCAAGAACCAGACCTGAAGACATATGTCTTTCACCTTGGACTAGGCCATGCTGGTTTTACCCATTCCTTCCCCACCCCCGATTTTTTGTTACCACTAAGTTAAGTAGACAGTTTGAGAACTACTGACATAAAACATGTGCTGGGAAAATAAAACCTTGATGTAAGTAAAATGCAAGATCCTTAACAGGAAAGCTGTCAAACACTGACCCTAAAAAGAGCATCCATCAATTAAAAAATGGGCTCAACCTCATAAGAATAAGGTTAAAACCCGCCAAACAGATTGGCACAGACCCAGAAGTCTGTTAACATACCATGTTGGTTAGGATGTGGGGTCACCGACACTCTTCATTCATTACTGCTGGAACATAACTTGGTAGCAAAATTACAGGCAAGCATACTATCTGACCTAGTAGTTCTCTTTGGAGAAATTTCTTACCTATAGACTCATACATGTACAAAATGACCTAAGTATAAGGTAACTCAGCGGGTAATATTTATAATGTCAAAATAATTGAAAATAATCCTCATGTGTGTCGGTAGACTGGTTACAAATATATACAAGAGAGGCTGTCTCTAGGGAGGGAAATGGGTGGCCTAGGCACAGGCGAGGGCCTTTGTGTTGTAGACCCTTTTTGCACCTTTTGAATTCTGAACCCTGTGAGCATAGTACCTCACCAGTACCTATTCAAACTAAAAGAGTTTCTACTTCCTTCAGAAAATAGGACAGAAGGCTGGGCATGGTGGCGCACGCCTGTAATCCCAGCACTTTAGGAGGCTAAGGTGGGAGGACTGCTTGAGCCCAATAGTTCAAGACCAGCCCAGGCAACACACTGAGACTTCATCTCTACAAAAATAAAAATATTAGCTGGGTATGGTGCTGGAGTGCTCCGCCTCCCCGCACTTTGGGAGGCGGAGGCAGGAGGACTGCCTGAGCCCAGGGACACGAGAGTAGCCTGGGCAACTTAGTGAGTCCTTGTCTCTGTGGTAACTCAAAAAATTACCAGGTGGGGTGGTGCACATCTGTACTTCCAGCTACTGGGAAGGCTAATGCAAAAGCATCACCTGAGCCCAGCAGGCAGAGGCTGCGGTGGCCGTGACTGTGCCACTGTACTCCCTGGGTGAAAGAGTGAGACTCTGACTCAAAAAAAAAAAAAAAAGATGCAGTGCTAACTTATGCTACAACTTAGAAGAACCCTGCAAACATTATGTTAAGTGAATGGAGCCAGACACAAAATGTCACATATTGCATGATTCTATTTATATAAAATGTCCAGAACAGGCAAATCCCTGGAGACAAAAAGTACATTAGTGGTTACGGGGGGGGGAGACTGGGAGTGACACAGGGTTTCTTTTTGGGGAGACAGAAATGTTCTGGAATTGGTTTGTGGGGATGGGTGTACAACTTTGCGATGACCAAAACCCAATAAACCGTATACTTTAACATGCTGAATTATGTTACATGAAATTGTTTTTCGAGCTGGAGTCTCACTCTGTTGCTCAGGCTAGAGTGCAGTGGCTTGCTCACAGCCGCCCCAGCATCGACCTGCTGGGCTCCGGTGATCCTTCCAAGTAGCCGGAACTACAGGTGCACGCTATCACACCCGGCTAATTTTTTTATTTTATCTAGAGACGAGGTCTCACCATGTTGCCCAGGCTGGTCCCAAACCTGTGGGTTCAGGCAATCCTCTCGCCTCAGCCTCCCAAAGTGCTGGGATTACAGGCTTGAGCTACCACGCCTGCTGTTACATGAAATTTTATGTGAATTATACTTAAAATTAAAAAATCAAAAATGTCTTAAGAACAGGATTGATGCACTGATACATGCTATAAAACAGATTACCCTTAAAAATATGATGCTGATATTACACTAAGTGAAAGGCTCAGAATAGGGGCAGGAGAGGTGGAAAGTAACAGGTAAGGGGGCAGGGTTCCTTGTGGGAGTGATGACAGGGTTCTAACATCAACTCTGGTGGTGGTTGCACAGCTGTGCGAATACACCCCAAATCATGAATCATATACTTTAAATAAGTGAATTACACAGTATATGAATTATACCTCTATATATCCATTTCTAAGAGGAGAGAGGGGGGAGAAAGAGAATGAGAAACAGGCCACATGACACAAAACAAAAATCAACTTACATAATGAATTCATTGGGCTGGCAGACGGTAGTAGCGACTCCTCCCAAAACAATCCAGGGATTTAACACTGTTTGGCCACCCGTTACAGACGTTCCTGCTTCCTCTGCTGCATCTTTGAAACCCTGTATAATCAGGGGCATCACTTTATCCCTTTCCTATGGTTTAAAAAAACACAAATAAAAAGTCAAATAATTCCACTCAAAACCCAGAGAAGAGGATTCTATGCTCGTAGTTATAAAAAGGATCATAAAATCCTTGAAGGTGCTGGGTGCAGTGGTTCAAGCCTGTAATCCCAGCACTTTGGGAGGCCGAGGCAAGAGGAGTGCCTGAGCCCAGGCATTCAAGGCACCTGAGCAACTTGGCGAGACCTTGTCTCTACAATAAATCAAAAATATTAGCTGGGCATGGTGGTATGCGCCTGTAGTTCCAGCTACTTACAAGTCTGAGGCAGAAGGATCGCCTGAGCCCAGCAGTGGAGGCAGTGGTGGCTGTAAGCATGCCACTGCACTCTAGCCTGGGCAACAGAATGAGACTCCGACTTAAAAAAAAAAAAATCCTTGAGGGTTAACAGGCAGGGAAGGGTGTAACAAAAATCAGGGAATATTGTACATGGCAACCCTCTTATTCAACGCTGGAAAGTGTTCTAGGTAACAGCATAAATGAAACCCAGATAACACTGCGTGTGATCCAGTCCCCAGGACTGGCTCCAATGTCTGATGACTGTTAGAAGTCATCAAAAAAGGAGCTATAGCCCAGCACTTTGGGAGGCAGAGGCAAGAGGACTGTCTGAGCCCAGGGGTTCAAGACCAGACCAGGCAACTTGGCGAGACTTCATTTCCAAAATAAATCAAAAAATTGGCCAGGAGTGATGACGCACAACTGTAGTTCCAGCGACTTGGGAGGCTGGGGCGAAGGATCACCTGAGCCCAGCAGGTCAAGGCTGTGGCAGCCACACTCCTAAGAATTCCAAGACAAGCTTACCACACACACTGCCCCCTGACCTTGAGCAGGCTGCCATTCTCCCAAGGAGTGTGAAGATTGGCTGAAGGCACCCACAAAGCCCTCGCCGAGACCAGCACACGTGCCAGGGCAGAACAGGATCTAATGTGAGGCCAGGCAAACAGCTGGGGTTTTGAGGGGACAAAAACAAATACCTGTCAAAAATAATCTAAGTGGGAATTCAACTCTGGTGCAAAGAACGGGTTCAGGCAGCCAGAACACACAATGCCAGGTGGTAATACAGAGGCATGAGCACACGATGGCCCCAGCTCCCATCACTGTCTACACCAGTGACACCCCCAGCCACCAGGAGAGGGTCCCTGGCCCTCTAAGTGCTGTGTGTCCCGGATCTGTAAGGCTGTGCCTGATCTACTGAGGCACTATTACTATGGCTGGAACTTTAGTAAAACGCAAGTGCCTTGGCTTCAGTCTTCGGGGAAGAGAGAAGGGGAGCAGGTGGTAGAAATGAAAAGATGAATAGGCCAGACTCTCTCATTTTAATTTACTGATAACTGCCAAAAAGTGGAGCGCCGGAAGGAGCACGGGAAGCCATATGGCCCGAGCTCCTCACTTTCCAGATGGGAAACGAAGGCTAAGCGAGTCCAGAGATGCCACACAGACCAGGAGCAGCTGGGCCTCCTACTTACCCTGTCGGTCATTTTATTACTGACTCCAAGGAGCATCAGCATATTGTCACATTCTGTGACCCCCATTGCGTAGAGGTCACTGAGGACATTGGCACATGCTATCCTGCCCTGGGAAGAGAGGGGACACGTAAGAAAGGACAACTGGACTTTCCATCTGTAGAAACAAAGAGTGAGCCATGGAAAGAGTGGCCTCCAGGGGAACCCAGGGCTTTCCAGGAACGGCAGCTACTGGGGTGTGGGCCTCAGCTTCTCCCATTTACAGACCAGCTACCTTTCCTCAGTCACAGAACACTAAGCCATGCTCCTTTCCTCACACATTCCTGCTACCACCTCTTCAAAGAATTTCCAAGTTCTTTCCCATTGTAAATAAATATTAGGAGAAGTCTGCAGTTTACTGAGGAGGGGGTGCAGGGGGGTGGGTGATGACAGGAGAAGCGGTTAGAACCCACGGATGCCTGGGAGGAGGCGCCATGGAACGAGAGTCTGAAAACAACCGTCCAAGAGCAGGCGTGGGAGCAGTCACTCATACCAGATTCTAGAAAACGTCGGTCTTAGCAATTACAGAGGAGGAGGGCTTTGTGCACTCGGATTGAGAAATGTTTGCAGCTTCTTTTTGAGGCTATAGGAGATGACAAGGAAAATCATCTTGTTTGAGAAATAAAAAATAAGTAACAAACATCCAGGGCTGAAGTCATATTGCTTTTTAAAGAAAAAGAAAGCAGTGTCTAATAAATGACATCATTTTACTAGGAACTTTACGTTACAATTCCACCGAAATGCAGCAGTGAAGACTTTTAAATTGCCACTGAGGATTTTTAAAGTTAAGTTGCCAATGTCTAAATCATTACTTTTTAAAAACGGTAAAGAGAAAATGACAATTTTTTTTCTTCTGACTTAAGGATAATCAAACTCCAAAGCATCACCATTTTCAATGGCTGTTTAATTGCTTGTTTTTTTATGAATTCCCCGTAGGTCAGAACCGCAGCTCAATGACCTTCCATGGACACACTTCCCATATCACCAACCCAGGTGACAAGGCCGACAGGCAGTTTGCAGCTTGGAGGTGCCAATCCTGGTCAGGGTGGCAGTGGTTTCCTGTCCCTTCTAATCTGGGCACTCTCATTTTAGGAGATGCTAGAACAAGGATGTGTTCTGGTTCCAGCCATCTCTGCCACCTGGGCAGGTGGGACTTGGGGTGTGGCTTAACTGCCCCATCTCAAGGGTATTGCTCTACAGGAGAGGGCAGATGGACGTGTAGCAGGAAGATGGGTTTCCAAGAACCTGTTTACTTGCCACTGGCACCAGAGAGGGGAACATCTCTAGTCTGGCTACTGCACGGTGAGGTCCTGATGTGTGCAGCTTGACCCCAGTGTCCTTGTCACACTGGAAGGACACCTGGCATTTTCTAACAAATAAGATCCTCCCCATCTCTTCACTGGCTGCTCTTGGCTGGTAGGGCAGTGAGGTGAGACGCTGGGTAGATCAGAGGGTGATCAAAGGTGGATCACCAGCTGCAACCATGCAATGTCCAAGTGGGAAACATCTCTCAACAGCACACAGTGAGCAGCTAGGAACTGCAGCTCAGTGGTCAGACTCTTGTTATACACAATGGCGGGTGGGTGTGCAGGTGGCTGGAGGCAGTTAACCTGATACCGGAATTCATGTTCAAGAAGTTCAACTGTGAAGAGGCACTAAGCTCCTCCATTTGTAAGGAAACCGTTAGGCCCAGTCCTACTACAGAGGATAACATCTCTAACCTAAGGCGCAGGCGTGGTGTTTACGGAAGTCAAAGAAGGAAAGGAACAGGAAAGAAACAAAACTGCTCCTGCAGGCACACCCTGCGAGGCAAGGCTTTCTTATGCGCAGACATGTTCTCAGGTGCAACAACAGCAAAGGAGTCCCTGCTTCCACCCCCCCCCCCCAACCCCCGAGGGCTTTCTGCACTGAGCCAGGCCAGATGCAGCGACTGTGACACATATACAAAACCCAGCCCCAACCCAGACCAAACAAATAAGTAGTCCCATTATAAATCCACATCAGGGCATACTTACCATCATGTAAGGGTCGTCGACGATGGGATAAATGTAGTCTGTGGTCTGAACCAAGGAAAGTCCCCCGTGCCTCAGAGGAATGACACAAGTATCCATTCCAATGCCTGTGAAGATGGAAGTCGTCAGCACCCCAAAATAAACGGGACAGCCATTTCGCTTTCCACCAGCCGTGCTCCAAGCAGGAAGCGCTCTGTACACACTAAGAAAACTGCATGTGGCCACGAAGCATGTGTTTCCCATAAGACGCGTAACCGAGAGAATGCAGAACATAACCAGCTTAAGACAAAACAGGAATAGAAATGTTAGTCATCAAGACTCAACTTCAATATGGTGCCATTTTTTTTTTTTGAGTTGGAGTCTCACTCTGTCGCCCAGGCTGGAGTGCAGTGGCCGCTCCCGGCCACTGCAGCCTTGATCTGCTGGGCTCCAGAGATCCTTCCGCCTCAGCCTTCCAAGTAGCTGGAACTACAGGCGTGCGCTACCACGCCCGGCTAGTTTTTTGATTTATTGTAGAGATGAGGTCTCGCCAAGTTGCCCAGGCGGGTCTCGAACCCGCGGGCTCAGGCAATTCACTCACCTCAGCCTTCCAAGGCGCGGGATTATAGGCTGAGCCACCGAGCCCGGCTATGGTGCCATTTTTAAACCTTAATGATGCCTTGGAAAAAAATTTTTTTTACTGTATTATTTTACTGTATTACTGCCTCATGTGACTAGCACCAGACAGATTTTCTTTATGATGAGAAAGTATAACTGGAACTTGGGTTATTTTGTGTTTAGTTCTCTGAGTACATCTTGAGATATTATTCTGTTTTCCCAACAGAAGATTTGTGAAATATTTTACATTAAAACATGCTATTATTTTTACATTTTAGTGAAAAATGAAAATCACACACACACACATGAAAAAGACAAACCAAGATCCGCGACTCCCCACTTCCAAGCAAGCACATAATCCATTTGTTTGACAGGTGGAAACCTTAAAGTTTCATGTTATTCCCCTAGTGAAAGTATCTAAATTCCACCTTTACTAACTTACAATATGAACAGGAACTGGCCTTAGGTTTCCCTTCTGTCCATTAAGAAGAAAATTACTAAATAAGCATGAGATAAATACTTCAATTCATTAAAAACTGTTTTTAAATATTTAGAAAGATAGAATGGACAACTCATGGACTAATTAGAAAAATCCCCTTTTCCTGAAGTCAATTTTGAAGTAGCCACGATCACTACCTAGGCTGCACTTAAGAATCACCAGTGATGCAGATGTTTCACACATTCAGACTGACGTTTCCACCCACTAGGCCGAACAGAGGGCTTCCCTACACCACAGAAGGACACCCTTCTGCCTCTTAAAAGGCAACTGTGTCCCTTGGGACCTACAGGGACACGGCTCCAGGGCCCCCAGGGGACATCAAAATCCAGGATGCTCAAGTTCCTAATATGAAATGCTGCAGTATTTGCATGTTACCTGCACACATCCTCTGGCTTACTTTAAATAATCTCTAGGTTACTTTTCACATCTAGGACAATGTAAATGCTACGTAGATAGTTGTTATACTGTATGGTTTAGGGAATAACGATGTGAAAACAAGTCTGTACATGTCAGATGCAACCATCCATTCTTGTCCCTGAATAATTTCAGTCCGCAGTGGATTGAATCACGGATGAGGACCCCTTGGACGTGGAGGGCCAACTGGACTCCCACTTGGCAGTTCAACAACCGAAGACAGGGAAAACATGTGAATTAAGTACAAAGGAAGCAAGCCATGTGCTTGAATCTGCCCTGTAGATTCGGAATTTCAAATGAAACAAGAATAAACCACATCCAAATTATACTAAAACGACCTTCCATATCTTATATACGGAGAACTGCTGGGAAACCACTACCTTGCAGCAGGCCTAAGGCAGGTCAGGTCAGGACGACACCTCACCCTTCCAGATGCAAAGATGACATTAAGTTAATAAAAAGCCAGAGACTGCAAAGACAGACTGATGTTTTACGAAACTAGATATGGCAGAGCAGAAACTCTCGGTGGAAGCAGCAGCTAGGGAATGGAGAATTTAATTTCAGAATGGCAAGTCTCACCAATCCGAGGCAATGGAACACAGTGGTCAGTTTTCATTTGTCAGACAAGAATGTGTGCGACAATTCATGTAAACAGCCCACGCATACAGCCCCTCAGAAACTCATCCCACGATATAAGGGATAATACCATATTTTAACTCAGTGGATTCTCCCTAGATTGATAGTCCCAACAATTGGCTATTCTGAGCACATTACTATTTAGCTTGGAAGACAGTAAAATATAGTTTTCAGTTTCCGTTTAAACTATAAGACTATTGAAAGAGACACTAAAAAACAGTTGCTGAATATTAGCTTTAAATGTTCCTAATTTGAGTAATCCTTCCGATTTTTTTTCTGAGTTGGGTCTCTCTCACCCAGGCTGGAGTGCAGTGGCATGATTACCATGATCACGGCAGCCTCGACCTCCTGGGCTCAGGCAATCCTTCCACCTCAGCATCTTGAGTAGCTGAGACCACAGGCACGCGCCGCCATGCTCAGCTAACTTTTTGAGTTTTTCTTAGAGACCAGGTCTCACTATGTTGTCCAGGCTGGCCTCGAATTCCTGGGCTCAAGTAATCCTCCTGCCTCAAGAGCTCCCAAAATGCTGGGATTACAGACATGAGCCACAGTACTCGGTCTTACATTTGATTTAAATGTATTTGATTTGTAAAGTACTTTATTTCTAAACCTAGCAGGTTCTTTCATTAGAGTTAACTAATAACTCTTGAGCATGTTCCTATGCCTAAAATGCAACACACATTATCCCAGTTTGTCTCATACCCATGACACCTCGATCTACCAGAACAGGGCCTGGTGCTGTTCAACATGGTAGCTGCTAGCCATGGGGGGTGATTGAGCGCTTGAAATGTGGCTATTCCAAACCTGGAGGTGCTGTCTGTAAGTATGAAACAAGACACCAGACTGTCAACACTTAGTACCAAAAAACCCAGCATCTCATTGGTAACGTTTTATGTGTTTACAGGGTATTTTTTATATCTTGAATTAAATAAAATATATTAGAATCAATTTCACCTGATTCTTTTTTTTTAAATGTGACTACTAGAACATTTAGAGTCACATATGTGGCTTGCGTTGTATTTCTTTTGGACAGCACTGGTCTACAGTGATCGGTTTAGAAATCAACCACCAAGTCTCAAGGAAGGAAGAGAGGAGGCATGAGGCTGAGATGGGGCCTAGGCCTTGAAAAGCTAGGGCTTCAAACGGAGACGAGGGACAGTCCAGATAGAGGGCAAGCAGGACCCGTGGGAAATACCGTAGAGGGGGAGTCTTAAACTCCAGACTCAGAAGTTTATGTGTCACCCTTAGGAGGCAGTGGGGAATTCTTGAAGGTTTTTATCAAGACTGACACCTTCCACAAAGAAAAATGAAAAATACCAGCCTGAGCAACACAGCAAGACTCCACCTCTGCAAAAAATGTAAAAAATTAGCCAGGCGTGGCAGCACGCATCTACAGTCCCAGCTACTAGGGATGCTGAGGTGGAAGGATAGCCTGAGCCCCGGAGGTCGAGGATGCAGTGAGGCGTGATCGTGCCACAGCACTCCAGCCTCATCAACAGAGTGAGACACTGTCTCAGAATAAAAAAGAAAAATGAAAAATATCCCAAGTCATCATGCCACGTCACTACCACCAGTAGCAGCAATCAATACTTGACAGCTTTTTATTAATTTTTTTTAAAGAGACAGGGTCTCATTCTGAGCCCCAGGCTGGAGTGCAGTGGCAGACTGCAGTCACCAACTCTTGGGTTCAAAGGACCCTAGCATCTTGGCCTCCCAAGAAACTAGGACTACAGGCACATACCACTGGGACCGACTAATTTTTTTATTTTTTGTAGAGGCAGGGTCTGACTATGTTGTCCGGGCTGGAGTGCAGTGGTGTGACCATAGCTCACTGTAGCCTCAAACTCCTGGGTTCAAGCCCTTGACAGCTCCTAAGTACCAGGCAACAGATGTATCAGGCAGTTTTTTTTTTTTTTTTAACACTTCTTTAGTTAGAATTCCTCTAGTAAGTGTGTGTACATTTAAAAGCTGTTTCTGCTCATCCTTCAATCAAAACCATCTTGGAATCCAGGAAATATAACATTCAGTTATAAAAAAAATTAAAAGCAGATAAACATACACATGTGTATACATAGGTACACATATACACTCACAGATACACGTGTGTATTATGCATATGGTTACAGGTACACACAGCACATGTACCCAGAAAACGTCTGGTACAACCATCTCAGACAGTAAGTATTATCATCCCATTTTACGGGCTA
This sequence comes from Tarsius wallacei, assembly GCA_963574415.1. Classification (NCBI taxonomy): domain Eukaryota; kingdom Metazoa; phylum Chordata; class Mammalia; order Primates; family Tarsiidae; genus Tarsius; species Tarsius wallacei. Next base: position 19,025 of record CAUYQG010146568.1, read on the forward strand.
GGAAACTGAAGCTCAGGATGTGCATAAAATAACATCAGTGGCTCGTAAGTGACTATGCCAGGGGATGTCATAAAGAGGAATTATTACTTTAACCATACGGATTTTTTTCATCTGTTTTTTGAGCATTATGTGGCTCATTTTCCCTGACATTACCTAAGAGCTTCCTCGGTGTATTCTCATTTCTTGACAAGTCAGCCGACCATGTGCTCTCTCTCCACAGCTTAGACATCAGCTGGACGAGAGGAACCACTTGCACACTGAACTCAAGGGAGCCTGGAGCGTAAGTTTTTCTCCTTCCCAACCAAGCATCTCTGCCTGTACCCACCTTCTCTACCAGGGAAGAACGGAGCACCCCGGGCTGAACACTAGTGTGGCAAGACAGGACTTATAACAAAATAACAGGCAAAAATAAGCAAAGTGAAAACGTTATGTAAGAAAGAAGATCAAGTCACACTTAACGACAGAATAGCCAAACCTTCAAAATACACATCCAACACTCACAAGGCAAGGTGATCGTGGTCGCGGTCATATACTTAATAAAGCACACAATAAACACTAATAAACAATAGTCCAAGAGCCTAGATTTTCTTCCTGAGCCCTGGGTTTGGGAAAAAGAAACCACTAATGACATCAGGAATTTAGTAAAGGGAAAAACACTGCCCTCAACTCCAGGTGACATCCTGGAGTCAGCACAGATGGCCTCCTCCAGTGTGTGGACAGTCCTGCCCCTCCCCCTCTCCCTTCCCCACGAGTTTCAAAGGACGCACACCGCAGAGCAGAGAACCCCAATTCCCTCTGGACCCAGCCACTGCTCTCCAAGTACTGCACATGAAGCCTTTCCTAGGGCAAGAAAGGGAATGTGAGCATTTCAGGGATCATTTGGGAAAAGGGCATAAAGGGTTTCTGCCTAATCTTCAGCTAAGCAGAAAATTCAATTTAACTTTTAAAAATGCTTTTACTGTAATATAATTATCTCAACAGCACACTCCGTAGTTTAAAAACCGTTAAGTGTACATGTCTTTTTAAAACTTCCTCCGAGTTACAACATAATATAGTTACCATTGAGTAGCTCTTTGAATCCTTCTTTTTTTTTTTTTTTGAGCTGGAGTCTCACTCTGTCGCCCAGACTGGAGTGCAGTGGCCACTCCCTCGACCTGCTGGGCTCCGGCAATCCTTCTGCCTCAGCCTTCCAAGGAGCTGGAACTACAGGCGCACGCTACCACACCCGGCTAATTTTTTTTTAATTTATTGTAGAGATGAGGTCTCACCAAGTTGCCCAGGTGGGTCTTGAACCCGCGGGCTCAGGCAATCCACTCACCTCAGCCTCCCAA